>AWUE01024769.1:0-39316 GCA_001974825.2 Corchorus olitorius
AAGAATTGCGGCACCCAATCTACCAAAAAGCAGAATTGGAGATTCAAAGAGAACTGGGGCGTTTTACATCTAAGGTGCCCTTTATATAGGGCTTCAAATATCTATTCCTATCTAACTAAGGAAAAGTTAAAAGCCTAAAATAAAATAATATGAATCCAAATACAAAAAGGACTAGTGTAGTTTTGACCCATTCAGCCCAATAATGGGTAGGAAACAATCCAAAAGAGAATAAGGAGCAAAGCCCAATGAAAATAGGATTTCTTTGTCAAAATTCGAATTCTGTCAGGAGCCTCCTCGTGCGCGGCAAGGGACCTCCCCGCTCTCGGGTAGCCTCAGGGAATTTATTTGCTTCCAGGAACTTGACAGGTTCGGCAAGGAGCCTCCCCACTCTCGGGGAGCACCAGAAACTTCATCCTTTGCTTCATTACTTGTATTGCGATTCCACCACATCTAGGATGTTGTCCATTCCGTTTCCAAATCCTAAGTTCCGAAAAACTTCTCCAAATTCTTCACGAAATCACTTTGAATTGTCATATTTCATCATTAACATCTTCAAAAGTACCTATAAGACAAAAACAAAGCAATTATGTAGAAATGAAACAAGATAGACATTCCAAATATACAAATTAAGCATAGAAAAACTAGGTAAAATAAATGCCTATCAAATTCCCCCACACTTAAGTCTTGCTAGTCCCTTAGCAAACTAACTAAATAAAACACAAAAACTAAAACTAAAACTAAAGCAAATATTGATTCCACTTTCGTAGGTGTACAGCGGCACTTAGCACGTGACGCAAGCCTTTAAACCTTTAATCGAAGACATTAAAGGAGGAGTTATAGTCTCTTGAGGGTTTACTAAACTAGGACGACACCCACAAACATTTAAGATATAGACATTAGAGAGATCTTTCTAGTGTTTTGAAAGAGATTTACACTTACAAAAGTAGCAAAAACAATCTGTTCAAAGCCATTCAAGTAAGTCTCAATTTCATCCAAATAATTCAAAACAATTTTCCAAACAATGTCTAAGCATCTTCAAATTTCAATCTAGAAGCAACAAATAAATAAGCATTCCATCATCGTAGACCAATGAAAATTCAAGTGCATACTCAACCAAAATTTGTATTTCCATCCTATCAATGAGACAAAATAATAACCACCAAAGATATGAAATAAGCTCATGGGTGAAAACAAGTTTTAAATTTTTTTGGGGCTACTAGCCGATAACATTCTCCACTTGTGCCTTTTAAATTTAATTTTTGCATGATTGCATAGCACTTTTCAACTTGTTTGCACTCTTCTGTTTTTTGTGCTTATTTTTTACCATGCCTCTTATCCTCTTTTTTCTACCTTATTACTCCATTTTTCAGAGTGACAACTATGGTAAGATCAGAAGTATCTCTTTTCCTCTATACAACTCAATATACATCCCCCCACACTTAATCTTGTGAATCACTTTGAAGCTTAAAGGGGTCTTTGTTCGTTTTCTTTTGACTCAGATAGAATGGAATATAAATTCAGGGAATAAAATCACTCAAAAATCCATTTTTCATACTAAAAATCACTTATCACTTGCTTAATTTTGAAAGAGAAAAGTCTTTACTTAGAATCTTTTGGAAAAAGTTTCTCATTATTTGTCCATCTCATCAACAAACTCAAATAACTATTAAAAGCATTGTAAAAGCTTTTCATTCATGCAAATACTATTCCAAAACAGTTTGTAAAATGATCTCCATGTCTTGACTCTAGGATCCAAAACTAATAGATTACCCCCCCCCCCCACACACACTTAAGTACACTTTGTCCTCAATGTGTGCTTAGAATGAATGCTCGAATCACAACAAAGAATGAAAAGCACATATTGAAACAATGCATACATATGGGTGGTTAAACATTCATGCAATTGCAGTAACATAATCAAAACATATGCAAAACAAGCATTAAGCATTTTAATAGAACATTAGTCGACTAAAACACATCCTTAATCAACTAGAGTTCATTCATTCATCCAAATCATGCTTGGCATATATTAATCAAAAGATCAAACTTGCATAAAAGAAAGTAATCTCTAGATCCTTTACACTACATGATATGCAAAATAAAAGAGGAAATCAAAAACTAAGAAAATAGAACTATATGCAATCCTAATTCAAACAAAACAAGTCATGTCAATAGCAATTTTAATGAAACAAGAAAGAGTAATAGAAAGGCTTATTGATTTGGCGAGCTCATCCAAACAATGTGCAATCCTCCTCAATCCATTGCATCTTTGACAAGCATGTCTTGGTTTGGGTTATATAAATCACGATGAACGAGGTTTGCTCGGAAATTTTGTATGAGATCGGAGGGTCTGGGGCTCCCCGCTCACATCAAGGGAACCTCCCCGCTCGCGGGTAGCATCAGCAGGGTCTTCTCCGCCCAGGACCACCCCGCGCACGATAAGGGGGCCTTGCCGCGCACGGCAAGCCTCAGTGCTCGCTTTGGCTGGTTTTTCCGCTCTTTCAACCTATCCACCATGAAATAAAATAAAACAAATAAAATTAAAAGAAATTAAAAGTAGCTAAAAATTGGGTAGCCTCCCATAAGCGCCTTTCTTTAATGTCTTTGGCTAGACCTTTCCATTCTCTATTCTTCAAGGAGGATCTTTCCACCTCAAAGCAAAAAGTAAATATAAGAATAAAAGAAAATTAAAGAGATATGGAAAGAAGTAACCAATTT
Source organism: Corchorus olitorius (assembly GCA_001974825.2). NCBI lineage: Eukaryota > Viridiplantae > Streptophyta > Magnoliopsida > Malvales > Malvaceae > Corchorus > Corchorus olitorius. The sequence goes on from AWUE01024769.1 coordinate 2,719, forward strand.
TGCTTAAAGGAACTCCATGAATGGCTAGTAAAGCCAATGCCCTTGTTGTTGCCGTGGTGGATTTGTGCAAGAGCTTCTTTGAGTGAAAGAAATTGACTTTACACTCCTCTTGCATTCTCAGCATCTTGGCAACTTATCGAAACTTGCAGGCATCATCATTCTTAAAGAATGGCTTCATTGTCACTCATTCGTCATATGATCATCACCATTGAAGCACCCAAACTTCAAAAACTTCTCAATCCCTAGGAAATCATGTTTCTCACATCTCAAAATCTCAATTGGAGGAGATTTATCAACCATATTGGCTTCGGATGCAGAATTTCCACTTAAAGTTGGCTTTGGAAGGAGTTGATGTTGATCTGCTGAAGAGGTATCTCAACAAGTTCATCTAGGCAAGTTGTTGTTTCGACCTCTACGAAGGTAGAATTAGACCTCTCCAGAGGTTGAATCAGGAGATTTTCTGAATTCTCTTCTTTTTCATCTTCATGCTCAACTTGGTTCACTTCCCATGCTTCATTTTCTTCTTCCTCAAGGGCATTGAGGTAAGTTCCGGTCCTTCCTAAGGAAGCAACAAGCTCCCCCATTTGATTCTTAATGTTTGTGAGCTCTCCATCATATCTCAACTGATTTTCAGTCAACTTCTGCAAAATTGCTTCCAAATTCGAGTTATACTCATGATCAGTCAATTTACGCAAAATTGCTTCCAAATTCGATTGAACATGTTGTGGAAATTGTATTTGTTGTTCGTCCAATTGGTGATAACTTGCATATGGCTCATAATAGGAACTATGAAAATATTGATCTCCATGCTGCTCATATGGTGGTTAATCTTCATAACCTGGATTGTAAGAACAATGGCTGTAATAAGGTTCATAATAATAAAATCCATCATAAGAACTAAATTGCTTCAATAATAAAGAAAATAGAATTTAAGTTCAAGAAACGAGGAAACCAAAATTTTTCAATAATCCTTCAAGCCTCGAATGAAAGGGTGACTTGAATAGCAGCGCCTAATACCTAAACCTGCAAAGTTACAAAAAAAAGAACACAAAATAAAAAACACAAAAAATAAAAAATAAAAAATAAAGTAGCAAAACAAACCAACTCCTCGGCAACGGCGCCAAAATTTGATGGGTGTCGTTTACCACCAAAAATAAATTACCAAACCTTCCTATAGACAGGGTAAGTTCAGGTCGATCCCACAGAGAGTTGTGTTGACTACTTTACTCTATTTAATCCTAAAACTAACAATTTTTGGGGTTTTATGAATTATGTGAACAATAAAATAAATAAACAAGAAAATAATAAAATTAAGCAACAAGATAAATAAATACTCCAATCTCAAGCATCGACTATTCATGTTGATCTGATCATTGAAACAAAAGATATTAACATATTCATCAAGATAGAAGGCGTAGATTGACAACAAACGCTAATCAATCCCATGAATTCACCACAATACTAATTAAAGCGAACGTTATTAACTAGCCTAATTGAGGTCCTAACCCTATGGCAAACGCACAAAGAATTCAAGGTTCAACAGCATTAAGCATAGTGAATTATAGCCTACACAAATAACACTCCCCAAACGGGCGAGCATTTAATTCGCATTCATAATTTCCTAATGAGTTCCAGCTATCTTTCGATAACCCCTCCCATTCACTAGTTGCTACCATGTGAAACATAACCAAACGGTATAGAATTCCAACTAGCAATAGATTTATAATCTTAATTAATAAGTTGATCACCCAAATCAATTAGAACAATAAAATCATAAAGAATAAATCTGAAATCATAAAATACCAAGATGAATAATCAGGTTAAGAACATAAATCTCACAAATCAACCTAAAAGTCTAAGCATGGAATTGGAGACAAGAAAATTAGCTACTCATGTAATTGGAAATAAAAACACAATTATCAATTGAATTAATAAAACCCAAAGACATGAGAAGAAGAAATAGAACCAATTCTCTTGAGAAGATAACGTTGCCCAAAGAAGAGGAGAGAATTGCGCCACCCAATCTGCCAAAAAGCAGAATTGGAGATTCAAAGAGAACTGGGGCGTTTTACATCTAAGGTGCCCTTTATATAGGGCTTCAAATATCTATTCCTATCTAACTAAGGAAAAGTTAAAAGCCTAAAATAAAATAATATGAATCCAAATACAAAAAGGACTAGTGTAGTTTTGACCCATTCAGCCCAATAATGGTAGGAAATAATCCAAAAGAGAATAAGGAGAAAAGCCCAATGAAAATAGGATTTCTTTGTCAAAATTCGAATTCTGTCAGGAGCCTCCTCGTGCGCGGCAAGGGACCTCCCCGCTCTCGGGTAGCCTCAGGGAATTTATTTGCTTCCAGGAGCTTGACAGGTTCGGCAAGGAGCCTCCCCACTCTTGGGGAGCACCGAAAACTTCATCTTTTGCTTCATTACTTGTATTGCGATTCCACCGCGTCTAGGATGTTGTCCATTCCGTTTCCAAATCCTAAGTTCCGAAAAACTTCTCCAAATTCTTCACGAAATCACTTTGAATTGTCCTATTTCATCATTAGCATCTTCAAAAGTACCTATAAGACAAAAACAAAGCAATTAGGTAGAAATGAAACAAGATAGACAAGATAGGCATTAAAAATGTACAAATTAAGCATAGAAAAACTAGGTAAAATAAATGCCTGTCAATATTTTATTTCAACAAACCATTTGTTAAACAAATAAGTCACCATCTTTCGAGAAAATTAATATAAAAGAAAATGATTGACGCGGTGCCATACTGCTAGTCCATAGTTTTAGAATTCCAGATTAGAACTAAACCACTTATGGTTTGTTCAATGTAAGGTTACACTTACGCCTTTAATTATAGTTGCTTATAATTTCTCTTCCAAGTCGTGTTCTGTCTCTGTATTTGGACTTGTATTAGAAATATTAATTAGAATAATTATATGGAGGCTTATTAAAGTGATAAAGGTTTTGAACTTGTTGTGGAATGAATTCGAGTTTGAACTTCTAAAGACCCATACTATTTATTTTAAACTACTCCCCCGTTTCATTTTGAATGTCCACTTTATGTTGTTGTAATTTCAGATATCCCAAGAATTAATCAAGCAAATAATTAAAGCGGAAACAACAAAGAAAATTTTCTTGTGGGCCTATGTCACAAATTTTCACTATCAAATCAATCAATTACAATCAACAATCATAACAATCTCACTAGCAAACTCTCAATTTAATCAACCCAACATGGGTGATTCTTTCACAACAACATAAAGCTATCTCAGCTCTTTCTCTCTCTCACAATCTCACACACAGACACAAAAAACCTAAACATAAACTGCTTATTTATACTAACACAAACTTAGACTCCAAGAATCTCTTTCCTATTAGGATTCTTGTCCACCAATCAAAATATCTAAAAAATCCTAATCCAAATCTAATTAGGAATTGGGTCAAAATCATAACAATCTCCACCTTGACTCAAATTCCTTCATCAAAGCTTAATTGCTCCACCGTTTAACCAAATCCACAAAAGTAACTTTCTTCTTGGTTGGCAAATCCACATACTTCTTCTCAATTTGATGTGAAGATACTGATCCATCTCCTCTAATAGTGCTTCCAATCAACTCATACAAATTCTTCGAATTCTTCACTCCTTTCATCACAATCATCGAACTTTTGGTGATCTTCAAGCCTCCACCTCGGTAAGAATATCCATAACCCAAGCTATCCAACTTTCCAACCGAAATCAAATTCCTTATAAAGTTTCGAACATACCTCACATTCTCAAGTATCTTGACACTTCCATCATGCAAACGAAGTTTCACACTCCCAATGCCTTCAATTCTTTCTTCACCATTATTTGCCATGTATGCAGACTTATCACACTTCTCAAGCTTCGAAAACCATTTTCTCTTTGTGCAGATATCAAGCAGAATCAAACACCCACATATTTCTAGTATCTTTCTTTTCTTCTTGCACCATCAAAACAACATCTTCATCAGAGTATTCATTAGTATCAACAGCAGCAACATTAACACCACCTTTATTCTTCTCTTTAGATTTCATGAAAACCCCCAAATCTTCCTTTAACTTCTTACAATAGGCTTTTATGTGCCCCATCTCATGACAATAATAACAATTCTTGCTACTCATATCTACCCTTGGTCTCGACCTTGATCTTCCTCTTTCATTGAATCTACCCTTTGATCTTGCATCATTCTTATCTCTTCCATTAGTTCTTCCACAGTCCACCATCAGAGTACCATTCTTTTCATCCTTCTTTTCAGTCTCTTTCAATCTATCATACTAAAAAATTGCAGAAGTCACATCTTGCAAGCTCAAGGTTTTCCTACCAACCATCAAAGCTCTAGTCACAGGATCATACTTGTCAGTAAGAGAATTAATCAACAAAACTGCTTTATTAACCTCTTTCATGACTTCATCCACACTTGCCAACTGAGTAACCGATCTATTGAACTCGTTTAGGTGTGCCTTTAAACTTGTTCCCATCTTCATCTTCAATCCAAATAATTCTCTCTTCAAACACAACATATTAGTAATCGATTTTGACATATAAATCGACTCTAACTTATCCATCAACTCCTTTGGGGTTTTCACATTTAACATATCATACTTAATTTCAGTAGTAAGAAACAAGCGAATTGTACTTACTGCTTTTCGTTTAATATCTCTCCACCTGTTATCATTCAGCGCTGCAGGCTTATCAGTTTCAAACGCATCTCCCAATCCTTGTTGTACTAACACATCTGTTATCGTACTCTACCACATCTGAAAATTGTTCGTTCCATTGAACGACTCAATCTCAAACTTCAAAGTTGATCTGCTGCTGGTGTCTGCCATCTCTAATCAACCAGCCTCTGATACCACTTGTTGTAACTTTGGATATCCCAGGAATTAATCAAACAAATAATTAAAGCGGAAACAACAAAACAAATTTTCTTGTGGACCTATGCCACAAATCTCCACTATCAAGTCAATCAATTACAATCAACAATCACAACAACCTCACTAGCAAACTCTCAATTTAATCAACCCAACATAGGTGATTCTCTCACAACAACATAAAGCTATCTCAGCTCTTTCTCTCTCTCACAATCTCACATACAGACACAAAAAACCTAAACATAAACTGTTTATTTATACTATCACAAACTTAGATTCCAAGAATCCCTTTCTTATTAGGATTCTTGTCCACCAATCAAAATATCTAAAAAATCCTAATTCAAATCTAATTAGGAATTAGGTCAAAATCCTAACATATGTTTGGTACAAAGTTTTTTAAAAAAGTGATATTTGTTTGTTATTTTAAATTGTTTGTCCTTGATTTTTTATATAAGGTAGTCATTCAATATGGAACACGGAGTGAGTATCAAATAGACTCTTTCTCTTGTTCGAGTTCCCCTAAAACTTGAATAATCTAGTCCTTATTAGCTCTTAATGAAATGAATGAAATGCCCAACAGTTGACATGTCTCCCACATTTTCGGTGCTTCTCTATGGTTGCTAATTCATTCCTTCTAGCAATATCGGAGTCTGATAAAGATGCGTCAGACCCAACTTCATTATGACTCCTCTTCTGCAAGGATTTCAGACAGCACTTTCTTATATTTTTTGTAACTTTTTTCCCAAGACCTTTAATCGCCTTTAATTACCTTTAACTTGGACCTCTTTCTATAACTTTCCTAATATTCCATATTGTCCTCAATCGGGCTATGTGTAGGGAAGAGCATAACTCGGTGTCAACCGAGTTAACCGATCGAAACTGACAATCGGTTTCTCCGACGGCTGCATTTTTCGACAGTGGCGGTTTTCGCGGTCTCAACAATTTGTGAAGGGTGGTCGTCGGTCGGTGTTCGGTGATTAAATTTTTGCACAATAATCGACCGCAAACCGATCGAGAAGTATTTATAATATTTATAAAATATATCTTATAATTTTTATATATTATAAATTTTGATTATTTCTGAAAATATATATATGTCATAAAAAGATATCCCAAACCCTCGACTCTCGCTCTCTTTCTTTTTTCATTTCCTTTTCAATTCGTTCATTCTTTGATTTGATTTCAGGTCTCGGTTCTCGGGTTCAAGTCTTGTGACTAGCGAAAATACGCGCTGGAAGAGCTTCCCTCCATAGGGCCCGACGCTTCGACTTCGGAATAATTGAAACCCAATGTAATTACCGAATACCGGAAAATTAGTTTAAAAAAAAAAAACCATACCCACCCAATACCCATGCCAATTGGTCAAATCCACACCCAAAGACATTGCAAATAAAAAATTTTAACCCATATATCTCAACTAATAACAGTGAATTGAAATTGGACTAGATCGGTCAATTCAACCATTTGAATCGAAAATGATGACCAATCCGATATGAAAAGAGGCTGGATATCATCTGTCAACGTCGGGCCTCATTTGGGCCAATGATTAAACCGAAAACAGAGCCGGATTTGACCATGGTCAATGATCGAGCCAAAAATAACCCTATTTTTATGGCTATTTTATTATGTTTTTGGATCTATTTATGCTTAAATATATGTTATTTTGTTAATATTTGTGTTTTGAGTCTTTATGAGATATGAAATCGAGAATTTGTTAATTTTCACTACTTTTGGAGCTATTTTGATGACTTTTTACACAGATATGAGCAAAGTAATTTTGAGTATAGATTTGGAGATTTGAAGTTCGTGTTTGAAAATTTATTGAAGACAATTTGAAGATTTGAAGACCATTAAAGAATAATTTCAAGAGCAAGAATTGAAGAATGGAGATTTAATTGCAAAGGATTGAAGACAAGCCATGAAGAAGCCCAGAAGCTAAGGAATTTTGGATATTTAATATGGGAAAATACTCAGCCCATATAAATCATTAATTGGAATTAAAATCCCAATTAATGACTCCTATATTCAAGGAAATATCCAAATCCCTTAGATTCCCGATTCTAGTCCTAACAGGATTAGGATTCAGTGCAGTCTTGGTAGAAAAATCATAACTTTCTGCTCAGACCTCCGTTTTAGGCCCGTGAGTAGGCGTTGGAAAGCTAACTCCAAGATCTACAACTTTCCTTTGAAGTCTAATACCTAGTTCTGCCATCTTCAAGCCCAAAATTGATGTCGAAGGCCCTGCACGAATTCAGCAAAATTTCAGGATTCTATTTTGACTTGGATTCTACTCTAGGAAGACTTTTAATCTAACTTAGAGTCTAAGTTTGACCCTAAACCGTCCTAGACTTCTTTCCCACTTAGAATTGGAGTCTTGAGGGTTATTTCCATTATAAATAGCCACCTTAGGTCTAGGTTTTTGATGTATGTAGATCTAGAGATTTTATTTTGAAGAATTGTTGAAGATTTGGAGGAGTTTGCCCTAGGAGCCGCCACCCCCCTCTTCTTCCCATCCATAGATAAGTTTTTCTTCTTTTCTTTGGATGCTCACTGAATTCATGAGTGAGAATCCTTTTCTTTTCTCCAATGTTGAATTTAATTGATCTCTTGACTTATATCATGATGAGATTTTGTGCTTTTATATGAAAATTAATAGGGTATTTCTTAATATCTCTGCATGAATTCTATGTTGTTTGTTTTGATAGATTGAAGCTAGCACTTTCTTGATAAATTAAGTAGCATTAGCTAAATTAAATCTTGAAGGATCTTCGGATTTAATTGTTTGGTAGCAATTGGAAGCGAAGGATCTTCCTTCCAAGGGATTTAAGAATCTTTGACCAATTTTTAATTGTCCATTGTGCTTGTAAATTACTAGATCTTAATGCTTTATTCTTGAGTAATTATCACACTGGATGAAGAGGTAATTGTTTAAATAATAAAAGGGATAATTCACACTGGATCAAGAGCTTTATCTAATTAAGGTAATTTAGGATTAAATTCCAAGCAAGCTATCCATTGTTTTCATAATCTTTAGATATCAATGATCCATGGTATTGTTGTCAAGAGGGATATTAATTCTATGTTGGAGGGTTCTCTTAATTATTTTCTCAATTTGTTTTCTGCTTTCTGATTAATTGTTTTCTTTAATTTTCTTGATTGTTTTCTTAGATAGTCTTAATTACTAGTTTGATTTGATTTAATTTTACTCTCAAAATCTTCTTTATTTTATTTGTTTTGTTTTAAGAAAAAGAATAATAACCTTTCTCTCTGTGGGATCGACCCTACTTGCCCTAGCTATCTTTAGTTAGTAATTGTTGGGATTTTTATTTTTATGATTTGCTGACGACCGATCAGTCAACAACTTTTTTTTAAATTTTTGAAATTTGGAAAAAAAGTAAATAATGAAAAATTGAACATAACACATCATGAGATCAAAGGCTTTAACCACTCCACAGTCCACTTTTGTATTAATTTCATCATAATTTGGCAGATTTTACATGGGAAATTAGCTGTTAAAGTTGAGTTTGCTAAAAGAAACATTCTGAGACAGGATCAAATATATATATTGCTTCATATGTCCTAATGAACCAGAAACTATAGATCATCTTTTTTTCAACTGTCATAGCAGTTGGGAGGTTTGGGCGTTTTTCTGTAATCAGTGGAATGTATTATGGACATCTCCTTCCGATGCCAAATCTGTTACTCTTTCTTGGTTGAAGCCTGCTTTTCATATTCCTGCCATTGAAGTTTGGAAATTGTTGTTTTTTGCAATCCTATGGTCCCTATGGTTGCGTAGGAATGAGGTAATTTTCTCTAACTCTTCAATGAATAATACTCAGCTTGTTGAAATTATTAAAGTCCGATTGGCCTATTGGATTAAAGCAAAGTGGCCGGCAATTCCCCTATCTATCTCCGATATTATTAGATGTCCTGAAAATATCACATCCATCTCAGCTGGTAGTGAAGTCAGGTGTACAGTAGTGAATTTATCATGGACCAAGCCTCCGAATGGGTATTTGAAATTTAACGTGGATGGCTCAGCGTGGGGAAAACCGGGACCTGGTGGCAGAGGAGGCATTCTTCGCGATCATGATGGAAAAAGCATTCTGGAATTTTCAAAATCAGTGGGAAGGGTTGACTCCAATGAAGCTGAATTTCGAGCAATCAGAGAAGCTATCCTCATTTATTCAGCGTCTTCTTTGGCTTTGTCGCATCCTTTCATACTGGAATCAGATTCTTCGAATGCTTGTGGATGGGCTAAAAATCTTAATGATGTCCCTTGGAGCTTCGATCTGTTGCAATGTCCATTGATTTCTTTAAGACAAAAATTGCCTCCTTGTCTATTGTTAATATTCCCAGAGAACAAAATACTGTTGTTGATGCTCTTGCCAAGAGTGGGGTTGAGAGAAACTCGGACTATCTAAAATTCTTCTAGTAGGATTCCTGGATGGATGTGTGACTGCTTCGAAAGGCACTGACTGTTGAGTTGTGCACCTCATTTGTGGTTTGCCAGTTGAAAGGTGAAGTACTAACAGGTGTGTCGAGCCTACCTGAAAGCCCTGCTGTTTTGGTTTGTCTTTTTTTTTTGTTGATCTTTGTTTTCGTGGTGCTATTTTTTAAACTTTGTATCTAACAGGGGTGGGTGTACTCTTTTTCCTTCATCTAGATTTTTTCCCACATGGTTTTTCCTTTTGAAGGTTTTAATGAGGCACCCCTTTGTACCCCTTTTTCCTTTTTAATGAATCTTTATTTTTCAAAAAAAAAAAAGAATCTATTTCCGGGTTGAGCCGCAATCCGGAGCCCCAACCGGTTTCGCCACCGAAGCGGGTTTTAGTTCATTGATTAATAACGACAAATCTTCGGTAGGTAAATACAAAGGGAAAGGGTAAGGGTAAGTTCACTAAATTGGACGTGTTTCATTGGGAAAAAAAACAATTCTATTTAATTACCTGCTTTTGCATACTTTCAATGAGCACGCGATCCACGAGCAATTAAGTAGTATATATATAAATTAAATATAAACATATATCAACATTAAACTTTCCTTAATTAATTAAGTCCATGATGAAATATGACACAGACAAATTGCTTTAATCAATGCAAAAAATTGGTGTAATCCAATTTCGAAGGTACATAGCGGGTAAAAAAGGTAGAGCGGTTCCTCTCCCTCTATAAAAGCAAGGTTATCGAGGCCGTATATGCAGCACAAAAACACTGAAAAGAAAATTGGCAATCATGGACTCTCATACAAGTATCACTATTACGGAGTCCAAATCCGATGACCCTAAAAAAGAAATAAAGTCCCATACCAAAAAAGCTGATAAATCAAAGTAACATCGAGAATATTGGTACTATCAAATTTGGAAAGCCTTGAAGCATGAGAAGGACGGCAATGAGATGGGCGTGTGCATCTTTCGGGTGCGCGACAATGTTGTCGCTGTGAAGCCAGAAGCCTACGTACCACAGCTTATAGGGTTGGGACATTATCACCATTTCCACAGTGAGTTGTACGATATGGAGAATTACAAGCTTGCGGCGGTTAAGAGGGCAATCAGAATGTTGAGAGAAGGTGATGGAGCGGAGGCGCCTGAAGAATTCAATAAAATTGTTGAAAAGATTAGTAAATTAAACTGTCCTCCCATGTGCAACGCTTACCGCCATGACTTGGAAAATCATAATCATAAAGAAATGGCTTGTATAATGGCCATCGACGGTCTTTTCCTGGTTGACTTGTTTCAAACCAACGAAGGCGGAATAATTCCTCCCACCCAGACCCAGATCCAGCCCAAGCCCAATCCACATGCCATTTTGAAAGATGTGCTCAAGCTTGAGAGCCAGATTCCAATGTCAGTCTTAAAAACGATCAACTCAAAAGTGGAGGAGAATAAAAAGCGGCCCGGCCACCCGAAATTGCGGCTGCTTCATGATCAGTTTCGTCGCATGATGGTCAAATTTTGTAACGACGTCTCTCCTATCGATTTGGACTGGGAATCTACTCTTCCACGTCAATTAGGCAAATCCCAATTGGAGCTATGTCATTTGTTGGATCTTCTATACCATTATATCGTTGGCAAAGAGGAGGATGATGATCATCAACACAAAGGCGGCCCTAACCCTAACCCTAACCAGCCAAAGAAAGAGGATACTAATTGTGAACCAATCTCCAATTTGTTGAAGAAGCTGTCGGAGTTTCCCAAGCTTGGTAGTTTCATGAAACATTTGTAGCAGTTAATTACAAGTATGCTCTTCTTCATCTCGACATCCCTTGAATCTTGGAAAGAGAAGAAAGTTTTGATTCCTTCAGTCTCGGAACTCCACAATGTTGGGGTAGAATTCAAGCCCATAGAGGCAGCTGGCGAAGCGCACGGCGCCGGGGGGCCCCAGAAGGTTGAATTCAATGAGAAGAAGAAGACGTTTTACCTTCCTGTTGTCATTTTGAAGCCTACCACCGAAGTGGTATTGAGAAATTTGGTGGCCTATGAAACCATGGCGAAGTCCAAGTCATCCACTTTCAAACGGTATACTGAACTGATGAGTGCGATTGTGGATACCGTTGAAGATGTTAAGATTCTTATGGAGGCCCAAGTCCTTGTTTTCCGAAAAGAGGATGACGACGTCGAACGGCAATCTTTAACGGTGGCAAACGGCAAGGAGTGTCTAAGTGAAGTGGAGATAGCAGACATGTTTAACGGGATCACAAAAATGATGGAGTCAAAAGATAGGGTGATTGACGAAGCCATTCGCAAAGTTAACAAGTGTTGTGATAACACAAGGAAGGTGAAGGCTTATAGGATGATGATGCGCTACGTTTTCTCTTCCTGGAAGATGCTTACGATATTTGCTTCACTGCTGCTCTTGTTGCTCAACGCCGTGCAAACATTTTGCGATCTCTACGATTGTCCTGCCATCTTTCGTACCCAAGGACAAGGAACATCAACTCAAGCTACTGGCTGTGATCTCTTGTTTAGTTTCGCAGATTCTCATCTTTCCCAGTGATCATGTCATTTGTATGTTTTTCCTTTCTAATTAATAGCGTCTTTGTTTGATTTCAATAACTTTGGTTTTCTCTTTCCTTTTTTATTTTATATTTAATCAGAAAGGGAAATTGAAGGTGCATGTAATGTAAACTAAAATTTCATCTATTGTCTAATAGATCTGAATGGACACAATTAAAAATTGAGAGTTAAAATCAAGACTAACTTGATTTTTATTTTTATTTTTTTGAAAAGCAGAGATTTATTCAAAGAAAACGAGGGGGGTATATGGCCTATTTGGCTTTTATGGAATGAGTTGACTTTTTAATGCTAAATGATTTGGACTTGATTTAGCAACATCAAACTCAAATTATCCCGGTGGGCTCATTGATTACTCCATTATTGAGGGATGAAGAAGAAAAAGTCTGGATTAAGTTCTCCAAAATCCATTGGTTTGGGAGATGCTAATTACTTGGCTATTAAAAATGAAGGCTGTCAAAATCTCAATTAATATTCTTTCTTTTTCTTTATCCCATATTGGTGTTGTTGTCGAGTTGAATGGGGAAGCTCCATGGAGATTTACTGGGTTTTATCGCAACCCAGTTACCAGCCAAAGACACAATTCATGGTAGTTACTTGTTGATTTACTATCGGATTCACCACTGCCTTGGCTTTGTCGCGGTGATTTCAATGAATTGGTTGACTCAACTGAAAAGCTTGGTGGTCCTATTCGGCCTGAAGTCCAAACCAAATGATGCATTTCCGAGATGCAATTAAAGCTTGTAATTTTCTGGAACTTCCAGTCTCAGGGCCACAAATGACATGGAGTAGGAGACAAGATGGAGAACGAATCTTTGAAAAACTAGATCGTTGCTTTGTCAACTCAGATTGGTTGTCCAGGTTCGAGTTTTCCTTTGAAGAACATTTAATTATATCAGCTTCTGATCATCTACCAATTTGTCTTCATGTATTGGATAAACCATGTGATTTTATTCTTGGTTCTCACTGCTTTCGGTTCGAGAATGCTTGGATCAAGCATGATGGGGCAAGGGAGATAATCAATACAGGTTGGAATGTTGTTTCTTGCGGGGATATTTTAGTCCAGATTGCTAATTGTGCAAAGTTGTTAACTCACTGGAATCATGATTTTTTTGCCATATCCAAACCAACATAAAAAAGAAGCAAAAGGAGTTTGAATTGGCTTTTATGAATGGCCAATCAGGGAGGAATGTTCAAGCTTATCTCAATGCCAAGATGATCTTATAATTGTTTGTATAAACAGGAGGAATCACTTTGGAGACAGAATCGAAAGCTTTATGGCTACAAGATGGAGACAAAAATTCCAAATATTTACATGTTGTTGCTTCGCAAAGGAAGAGGAGGAATCTGATTAATGGCCTTATTGATAATGATGGGGTTTATTATTCGGATAAAGCCAATTTATCTAGAATAATCCATCAATATTATCAATCCATTTTCTCCTCAGATAAACTCAATCTTGCTTATATTTTGGCGGTGACTAATTTGATGGGCCAAAGAGTTTCACCCGAAATGGGAGCTTTATTAGATCGTGACTTTACAGGGGAAGAAATAAAAGCAGCTGCATTTCAGATGAACATCAGTAAGTCCCTAGGGCCAGACGGTATGAACTCTTGCTTCTATCAACATTATTGGGATATAGTTGGCATTGATGTCACTCACACAGCCCTAGCCTTTCTTAATAATAATTTGCCTCTACCAAATATCAACCATACCTTTATTGTCCTTATTCCAAAAATTGCCAACCCCCTCACCATCAGAGACTATCGACCTATAAGCCTTTGTAATATAATCATGAAAATTATTACAAAGGCTTTAACAAATAGGTTGAAAGAAGTTTTACCTCAAATCATCAATGAGACTCAGAGTGCATTTGTACCTGGCAGACAGATTTATGACAACTCCATTATAGCTTTTGAGACAGTGCATTATATGTCTAGTAGACGAGGTGGTAATGATCATTCTATGGCACTGAAATTGGATCTATCTAAAGCATATGATCGGGTCGAGTGGCTGTTGCTTGAAGAAGTCATAAGGTCCATGAGTTTTTCTGAACATTGGATCTCTAAAATCATGATTTGTGTTTGTACAGTGAGTTATTCTGTTAGCATAAACAGTGTTCAGGATGATGTCATTACTCCCTCTCGAGGACTATGACAAGGCGATCCTCTTTCTCCATACTTGTTTCTTTTATGTATGGAAGGACTCATTTGCCTGATTAAACAAGCAGATGACAGAGGTTCTATTCAAGGTGTCCGAGTTACTAGAGATGCCTTTAGGTTCTATTCGGATTGTATTGCTGTCTTGGAAACCCTCCACATGTTTGAGAAAGCTTCAGGCCAACAAATCAACATAGAGAAGTCAGCCTTGTTATTTAGCAGTAATGTTCCAATGGCATTGCAACATGATATTTTTCAATTCTTGGGAGTTAATCGAGTGTTATCTGATGAGAAATATCTCGGTTTACCAATTATGATTGGTAGATCAAAAAAGAGAGAATTGCAAAGTTTGAAGAATAGATTACTTGCAAGGATTGGTAATTGGAAATGAAAATATCTCTCTATAGCAGGCAAGGCTATCCTTATATCTGTGGCACAATCGATTCCCCAGTATCTAATGAGTGTTTTCAAATTCCCAAAAACCTTCTTACATGAATTAGATATGTTGATTGCAAGATACTGGTGGGGAGATAATTCTGATCGGAGGCGAATTCATTGGAAGGATTGGCATTCTATGTGTGTTTCAAAGCTTGACGGTGGACTTGGATTTCGAGATTTGGAAGCATTCAACCTTGCTCTCTTGGCCAAACAATGTTGGAGATTACTTCATAGTGGAGATTCTTTGTGTTATCGAATTTTGAAATCAAAGTATTTTCGAAATTCTAGCTTTATGAAGGCTTCATTAGGGAGAAATCCTTCTTTTGTTTGGAGGAGTCTTTTGGCGAGAAGACAGGTATTTATTGAAGGCACCTAATGGATGAATGGCTACGGGATTAATATTTATGTATGGGATGATAAATGGTTGAACAAACCACCCAATTATAAGCCAACTCCATTACCAGATGTAAACCCGCAACATATGTTTGTATCTGAATTGATTACTCCATCTCGACAGTGGGATATAGCAAAGTTAGAGGAACTTTTCATAGATGCTGATGTTGATCATATTTTGACACTTCCTTTGCCGCTGAACTACCAAGAAGACAAGCTCATTTGGGATGCTTCCAATGTGGGTATGTTCACAGTAAAATCTGCTTATTTTGTTGCTCGTAAAATTCTTGGCAGAGGTGCCCTTCCAATTGAAAGTAGACAGGCTGTTTGGCGATTAATTTGGCAGTCCAAAGTTTTGCCAAAAATTAAATTTTTTACTTGGAGGCTTGTTTGGGAAATTCTTCCTGGTAAGATGCAATTGAGACAACATGGAATTGATATAGATGCTAATTGTGATGTTTGTGGAGGATCGGAAATTTCTCTTAGGCAGACATTTATCGAATGTGATTTTAGCTGTACTGTATGGCAATTGTGTTGTCCTTGGGTTTTCCATATTACCCACCAGAACAATGACAATTTCTGGGCATCACTTCTTGTAGCAGCAAAGCAACACAGTAGTTCACCTCTAGTTATGATTGTCCTATGGCTTCTATGGTCAAACAGGAACAAGTGTAGATTTGATTTGAAATGCCTTCTACATTGTGTGCTGGTCAGACGGGCAAATGAATTTGTTGCCGATTCAGTTATTCCGAGAACAGCCATTCCACAGAGACGTGTTGCTTTCTGGTGCCCTCCTAAAGGATCAATAATTAAGGTGAACACTGATGCTGCTTTCAATTCATCCCTGAAATCTGCAAAATTGGGAATTGTCATTCGAAATTCCAATGGTGATATCATCTCCTCTACTTTCAAACAAGTCAATTATGTGGCTGATGCATTGCATGCAGAGGTTTTAGCAATTCATCTTGGTTTATTGGTAGCGCAAAGGGGAAACATTCAATAATGTATAATAGAAAATGATTGCCTTTTAGCTATTAAGGAAATTGCCAAAGGAGACTCATTGATCGGTCGTCAGCAAATCATAAAAATAAAAATCCCAACAATTACTAACTAATAATTAAAACTATCTAAGAAAGCAATCAAGAAAATTAAAGAAAACAATTAATTAAAAGCAGAAAATAATTAAGAGAACCCTCCAACATAGAATTAATATCCCTCTTGACAATAATAACACGGATCATTGATATCTAAAAATCATGAAAACAATGGATAGCTTGCTTGGAATTTAATCCTAAATTACCTTAATTAGATAAAGCTCTTGATCCAGTGTGAATTATCCCTTTTATTCTTTAAACAATTACCTCTTGATCCAGTGTGATAATTACTCAAGAATAAAGCATTAAGATCTAGTAATTTACAAGCACAATGGGCAATTAAAAATTGGTCAAAGATTCTTAAATCCCTTGGAAGGAAGATCCTTCGCTTCCAATTACTACCAAACAATTAAATCCGAAGATCCTTCAAGATTTTAATTTAGCTAATGCTACTTAATTTATCAAGAAAGTGCGCGCTTCAATCCATCAAAACAAGCAACATAGAATCATCCAGAGATATTAAGAAATACCCTATTAATTTTCATATAAAAGCACAAAATCTCACCATGATATAAGTCAAGAGATCAATTAAATTCTATATTGGAGAAAAGAAAAGGATTACTCACTCATGAATTGAGTGAGCATCCAAAGAATAAGAAGAAAACTTACAGGACTTGAAGGCGAAATCCTCCTCTTGAGTAACCTAGGGTTGCCGCCCCTCTCTATGCAAAGAGAGGGTGCGGCACCCTAGTTCTAAAACTAGAAGAAAAACTAGAACTAGAAGAGAAAAAGAAGAAGAGAAAATTATCTAGATATTGTGTGTGTGATTTGTGTTACATAGGGTGGCTATTTATAGTGGAAATAACCCTAGAAAATCCAATTCTAAGTAGGAAAGGAGTCTAGGACGTTTTTGAGTCTAACTTAGAGTCTAAGTTAGATTAAAAGTCTTCCTAGAGTAGAATCCAAGTTAAAATAGGATCCTGGAATTTGTTTGAATCATGCAGGGACTTCGACGTCGTTTTTGGGATTGAAGATGGCAGAACTGGGTCTTGGACTTCAAAGGAACGTTGTAGGTCTCGGAGTTAGCTTTCCAACGCCCACTGACGGGCCTAAAATGGAGGTCTGAGCAGAAAGTTATGATTTTTCTACCGAGACTGCGCTGAATCCTAATCCTGTTAGGACTAGAATCGGGAATCTACGGGAATTGGATATTTCCTTGAATATAGGAAGCACAAATTGGGATTTTAATTCCAATTATGGGCTTATATGGGCTGAGTATTTTCCCATATTAAATATCCAAAATTCCTTAGCTTTCGGGCTTCTTCATGGCTTGTCTTCAATCCTTCGCAATTAGAGCTCCATTCTTCAATTCTTGCTTCTTGGAAATAATTCTTCAATGATCTTCAAATCTTCAAATTATCTTCAATAAGTCTTCAAACACGAACTTCGAATCTTCAAATCTATACTCAAAATTACTTTGCTCATATCTGTGTAAAAAGTCATCAAAATAGCTCCAAAAGTTGTGAAAATTAACAAATTCTCAATTTCACATCTCATAAAGACTCAAAACACAAATATTAACAAAATAACATATATTTAAGCATAAATAGATCCAAAAACATAATAAAATAGCCATAAAAATAGGGTTGTTTTTGACTCGATCACTCATCAACCTGACAAGGAAGATGTCTGATCCAGGAAATTAATGTTATAGCTAGTTCTTTTGTTTCTTGTACTTTTTCTCATATTAGTCGCTCGGCTAATACTCTTGCTCATAGTATTGCTCAATTAGACTTTGGTGTTGGAGCATACTATGTTTGGTATGGGGTTTTGCCCTCATGCGTTTTGTAATCTTCTTCGAAATCAATTCAAGTTTTACTTGATGATCAAAAAAAAATGAAGGCAACTCGCATCTCGCCGTGTCAAGATATGGGCAAACTCTCGTGGACTGCTAGGGGAGAGTGACTGATCAAACTAACGTTGTCAAATGGGTTCATGATCCTGCCAACTCTTCTTGGAGGGTGAGAAAGTGGGTGCTCATTATATATATTGGTGATATATAAAGCAGTAAAGTTATTTACACAATCATAAACCACACTACTCTCTTACACTACGTATATCTAACGATTGTTATTTCAAATCAAGCACACATCCAACGGTTTTAAATGGCAGTAAACCAGAGTAGTGTGGCTAGAAGTAGTACGTCTAGCCTTGTCCTATATAAAGTAGTTTTTTTATTCACCATATCACTGGGAGTGCAAAAGAATAGAGTGGATCCAACAAACCTGCTGCTTTAGTTGAATTTTTAATCTTTATTATCAGTCCACTCATAGATATCGGGATCTCTCATACCCCCTATCTCCACGTTTTGGAATTTACGTTCCGAATTTGGGTACATTTATGCTCAAGTCACTTCGGGATTTCAATCCGGTTACATAAAATTGACGTACCAAATATTGAACAAATTGAAGAATTTAAGATTAAAAAATTTATATAAATTTGAAAGAAATAGAATAAAAATAAGGTCAAATATCCAATTTGGGCCTAAACATTTGGCAACTTGTTTAATTTGAGTCCAAACTTGGTGGCATATGAACTTATGGATGCCGACGTCCTTCTTTTCCGAAAAAAGGTGGTCTCAAATGGCCAAGCCTCAATATCAAAGGGCAATAAGGAGTGTATAAGTGAAGTTGAGATAGCGGAAATGTTTAACGGTATGACGAAAACAATGGAGTCAAAAGATAGGGTGATTGATGAGGCCATTAAAAATGCTAACAAGTTTTATAATGACACAAGGAAGGTGAAGGCTTATAGGACAATGAGGAAGTACGTTTACTCTTCCTGGAAATGTCGAAATATACTAAACATAAACAACTAATAGAAACCTCAATAAAGAGGAAGTCAAATGATAAATAAAAAAAACTTTTTGTAAAATAAAAGAGGAATAAGGAAATGTTAAATTTAAATATCAAATAATATTATCAACAAATAAATCCAGATTTATCTCAAAATGTTGCGGTGAGAAGTGAAAGCTCCCCACTTTAGGTTATGCTATCCTAAGGCGTCGCTAAATTATATGGACGAATCTTATCAACGTCCACCTTGAAATTTTAGGAAACAGAACGGAGTTCATCTGAAACCAATTCAGAGAAATGTTAGAGAAGAAGAAAACCACCCAAATAGAAATGAAGACGAAAGGAAAACATAACTGGAATGTCAATAGTTTACCCATGAATCAATCATTATTGCAGATACATTTATAGCACCAATCCTTTGGAATTCCGACAAAGGACTTGAACCAGTAAATCCTAATATCCACACACAATTAATATGTAATTAAAACACACTTAATCATAAAAATAGTAAATTACAAAAAAGGGCAGCAGGAAAAGTAAGGGAGGAAATTCATCGAGGGCCTTTTTAATCACCCGAAAAGTGAGAAAAGACCAAAAAATAGCCAAAATGAGGCACCACATTAATCCTCAATTTGGCCTTTAAGTAATTTCCATAGTCACTAAAAATAATATATAGTATATATAAGGGTTAGTCCTAAAATTTAATACATTCCCCATAGGGTTTCAGAATGAAAATATAAAATTTAATTTAACTAGGCAAACAAGGAATAACATTAAAAACTAAAAAAAGACACGTGTCATTATTTGGTGGATGGGGCACAAGTGAGACACAAAAAATAGGGCAGAGGATTATTATCCACAGAATAATTTGTCTCTGCAACAAATTTATATGTACCATTACAGGCCTTTAAATCTCTCTGTCCCTAACCCATTAGCTAATCAAAAATCAAAATGTTTTTGTTAAATTTTATAATGTTATTGTAATATCAACTTAGTAGTTAGTACTTATATAAGATTTAATTTAAAGAGTTAATAAGTAAATTTAAATGAGCTAGGCTTTAAACTCAAACACCAAAACTTGTTGGGCTGAGTGTAAGGAGCTAATCCTTTAAGTAAGGTCTTAAATTCGAGTCTTGTAAATGACAAAAATAGGTGTTAAGGAGCTTTTCCCTCTATATAGGATCAGATGTCTCAATTCCAAACTAATCCAAGGTTCAATGTGGTAAACCATAGCCACCCAATTATGGTTGTGTTTAGTAGACCAATCCACCACCGTTTGGGGCTTAAATGGCGGTGGATTGGTCCACTGGAACCTTAGGTGCATTCTTGGGGTGTGGGCAGTTGGCCCACGTGGCCAAATAAAGTGGCAGTGCAACGAGGCTTTTGGGCTGGAGCAAAAGGCTCCAGCAGACCGGTGAAACGATCCTCTCTCGCAAATGCCCCCTTTCCAATTTTCATGCTTTTTTTTGTCCTTTTGTGTTTATACCACTATTTATCAAGGTTTTTAAAACCGGATCGGCCATGGAACCGGTGAAGGTTTCGATCGACGGTCTAACCGGTTCAACCGGTCCGATCTAATAAAGACGATTGAGGTCAAAACAAGATTTTTATATATAATAAATATTAATTGTTGCATAACAATAACATAAAATGCATTTTGGTAGAGTGGTTAAGTAATTTATAACCTTTTTTACTATGGTATGGGTTCACCAGCAGATCTTTTTTTAAAATTTAAAAGTTTAAATTTAAGTCAACACGTCTAAAACCGATCCGATTCTCCGGTCCAACCACCGATTGAACCGGTCAAAATCCGGTTATTGACAGACGGAAAACTTGGTATATTGTCCGGATCGGAGAGGCCTCCGGTACCCGATTGGATCGGCCGGTCCGGTCCGATTTTTTAAACCATGCTATTTATCTTGGTCCCATGAAATTCTTTGCTTTTTTCTATTTACCCCACGAAATATTACTACACAATATGTATTTACTTATTTCAAATATATACATTTTACTTATTTTCCATAGTTGCTCCTTTGAGTACTTTTATTTTATTTATCAATTATATATTTTACTTTTACTTGTTCTTACAAATATTTATCTTAGTAAATTATTAATTATCATTAAATGATTGTATTAATTTTTCCATTTCATTAACTCCTATAAACAACTTTTTATAACATCTAAATTTTACAAAAATGTATAATAATACAATACAAAATTAGTTAATACAATGTAATGTTACTACTCTTAATGGTTATTTTACGTTTTAATCTCACTGTCACTGCTGTTCTCACTTAACACTTCCGTTCCCACCGTTGATTACATTCCCATCTGTACAGTACCTCATCTCATCTGTACAGTAACCAATCTCACCATTTTAGTTCAAACGGGGACAATCACACTGCTTTACTAAACGTATCCATATGAATGCTCAATATTGGTCAATCCACCCAAAGACATTCCAAATCAAAAATTTTAACCCATACATATCTGATATCTCGATGAATAACGACAAATATTTGGTAGGTAAATAATGGGAAAAAGTTTGGGTAAATTGCATGTGTTTCATTTGACAAATTAAAAAAACAATTCTATTTAATTACTTGCTTTTGCTTAATTTCCACGAGAACGTGACTCACACACGAGTAATTAACTTTTACATATATATATAAATTAAGTATAATTAAACAATATCAGTATTAAACTATATTTTCCTTTCACCAAAAAAAATATTAAACTATATATATTTTTAATCAATTAATTCCATGTTGAAGTATGACACAGAGAAATTAACACTAAAAAATGGTGGCCTGCTTTAACCTTTGCGAAAATTGTGCTCCAATTTCAAAGGTAGTAGATAGAGCGTCGCTCTCTATTAAAGCAAGAGTAGTGAGGCCGTAAATGCAGCACAAAAGAAAATTGGGAATCATGGATTCTAGAGATTCAATTATCAATATTACGTCTATAATAGAGTCCCATGGTGCTTCTACCAAAAAAACACCTGATTGTGAACCAAAGGCAAAAAGGATTCCTCTTGCCTATGGCTTTGCATCAAAACATCGAAGTTGGTACAATGAAATTCGGAGAGCCTTGAAGCGTAAGAAGCATGACAATGACATGGGCGTGTGCATCTTTCGGGTCCCCGACCATATTGCTGTTGTGAAACCAGAAGCCTACATCCCACAGCTCATAGGGTTGGGACCTTATCATCATTTCAAGACTGAACTCTACGAAATGGAGCCTTACAAGCTTGAGGCGGTTAAGAGGGCAACCGCCTGGATTGGAGGAGATCATCATCATCATCGAGAGCTTCATGAAGAATTCGAGAAAATGGTTGGAAAGATTAGTAAATTACACTGTCCTTCTATGTGCAACGTTTACCGTGGCTTGGATCATGATCATCAATTCTTGGCTTGGATATTGACCATCGATGGTCTTTTCCTGTTTGACTTGTTTCAGACCAACAAAGCCCACCAAATTCCTCCCACCCCCGCCCCCGCCAGCCCCGCCCCCGCCCAGGCCCAGCCCGATGCACATGCCATTTTGAAAGATGTGCTCAAGCTTGAGAACCAGATTCCAATGCCTGTCTTAAAAGCTATTCACTCAATCGTGCTGGATAAAAACATCAGCCGGTCCGAATCTTCCAAGGACCACCAAAAACAGCTGCTGCATCACTTGCGTGTCATGCTCGTCAAATTTTGTAACGACGTCTCTCCTATCGATTTGGACTGGGATTCTACTCTTCCACGTCATTTAGGCCAAGCCTTGGACTTCCCACATTTGTTGGATCTTCTATATCATTATATCACTTACAAAAAACAGGATGATGATGATCAAAACCCTAACCCTAATTATAACACACCCCAACCAAAGCCAAAGCCAAACACTACTTCTGATCCCAACAACGGTGATCAATCATTCTCCAAATTCTTGACAAGACTATCCACTGATTATCCAAGGTGGGTAAGTTCGTCAAACATTTGCAGGAGTTAATTACAAGTATACTCTTCTTCATCCCTGCATCCTCCCTAGCATCTTGGAAAGAGAACAAAGTTTTGATTCCTTCCGTTTCGGAACTCCACAGTGCTGGGGTCAAATTCAAGCCCATAGATCAGCATGGCGGAACCCAGAAGGTTGAATTCGATTCCGAAACGAAGACGTTTCGCCTTCCTGTTGTCATTTTGAAGCCTAACACCGAAGTGGTACTGAGAAACTTGGTGGCCTATGAAACAATGGCTAAGTCCAAGTCATCCAATTTCAAACGGTATACTGAATTGATGAGTGCGATTGTGGATACCGTTGAAGATGTTAAGCTTCTTATGGATGCCGAAATCCTTATTTTCCGCAAAAAAGATGTCACAAATGGGCAAGAAGATCATGATCATGAGAATAAAGGGTCATCATCAAAGGGCAATAAGGAGTGTCTAAGTGAAGTTGAGATAACGGAAATGTTTAACGGGATGACAAAAACAATTGAGTCAAAAGATAGGGTGATTGACGAAGCCATTAAAAAAGCTAACAATTATTATAATAACACAAGGAGGGTGAGGACTTATAGGATGATGAGGAAGTACGTTTACTCTTCTTGGAAAATGCTTACGCTTTTAGCTTCAGTGCTGCTCTTGTTGCTCACCGCCTTGCAAACATTTTGCGATGTCTACGATTGTCCTGCCATCTTTAGCAACCAAGGAAACAACATCAACTCAAACTGGTCTGTTGTTTAATTAGTTTCGCAGATTCTCATCTTTCCGAGTCATGTTATTGTATGTTTTAATTTCCTCAGCTTCCTTTTAGTTTTGTTTGAATAAAATTAGTAATGAGTAATTTATAGAGCGGTCTAATTTGTATTTCCTTTGTTTTTGTTTTCTCCTTCCTTTTTTATTATTTTACTTTTACATTGGAGAGTAATATATGCTCGAGAAGGAAAATGCAGCATAGTAGAATTTTAGTAATTAGTAATAGTAGTAGGACTTGTTTTGCCGGGAGGGTGATATGCAGATATGTCGGTTAATTTTGGCTCATTCGACACTGCATACTGCATAGAGTTTGCATTTCTAAGGATCGCCGACCAACTTCTCCCGTAGAGGTCGGGTTGGTCATGGATGATTAGGCTGTAGTTTTCATTCCATTGTTCTTAAGTAGGGAAAAAAAAATAGTAGTAGTACTTGTTGGGGGCCCTTAGAAAAGCCCAATAGTACTAATATAACATTGACACAATACATTAATAATTGAAAGCTGAAATCATGACTAACGGATGGAAGTTGTTGATATTGATTGATATAATAATTTCTCTTCAAAGGTACTCCTAATAACTAAGGATGGGATGACTGGGGAGTGGCGATGCCCTTTGTAAAACAAAAACAAAAAAAGAATGGAACGACTTTTATGCCATTGTTTGGCCTATTTAATTTGGCTTTTCGGCCTATTTGATCAAATTAAAAGCATATATGCTCTAAATTGAGCATTTTCGGATACGTTAGGACCCTATTTGAACATTAATTAACCTAAAATTTTCAATGTTAATTAGGAGTTGATTAGCAACAGCAGGCTCATGCTAAATGACCTAATTTAAATCTCTTGGTCATGCATAGACAACCATTAGAATGTCTTGGTAAAAGAGTGAATTTTTGGAGTGATATTTGGATTAATGATATCACTTTAAAGGAGGCTTTCCCTCGTATTTTTGCTTTGGTAAGAATTAAAGATGGGAAAGTATGTGATTATGGCTGCTTTGAAGGGTTCGAATGGAAGTGGAGGGTGGATTTGAGAAGAAATCTTTTCGATTGGGAGCTTGTTCAGTGGAATCAATTTACTGAAACGTTGGCTGACTACCATTTAGTTGAAGACGAAAAAGATAAGCTTATTTGGTCTTATAGTACTAATGGAATTTACTCTGCAAAGTCTTTCAGTAGGTCACGTTCATTTAGCCTCTATGCCTCCGATGATATATGGAAGTTTGTTTGGAGTGGAGTTGCTCCCCCAAAAGTTGAGGTTTTCATTTGGCAATTGTTGAGAAGACGTGTTGCTGTAAAATTCGAACTTCATCGAAGAGGTTTGATTTCTTTGGAGTCTTCTCTTTGCTCTTTCTGTTGTAAGGAAATTGAAACTGTGGATCATTTGTTTTTTGGGTGCTTTTTCTCTTGGAAAGTTTGGATGGTTTGTTGTAATCTTTGGGGTATTTTATGGGTTGCTCCAAAAGATCCTTGTATGTTCTTCTTGGCTTGGCAGTTTGCCATTTCATGTCAAAAGAGAATTAAAATCTGGTGTATGACTTTCTTTGTCATTTGTTGGTCAATCTGGCTGCATCGGAATGAGATGGTCTTTAACAGGAAGTTGTTTGATTTTGATCAACTCATTGAGGTTATCAAGGTGTGTCTATGTGCTGGGTCAAAGCGGCATGGCCTGAGATAGACAGTACCTTTTTGGACTTGTATAGATGCCCAAATGAAGCTAGGGTGTTGAGTAGCAAGACTAAGATCGTAAGAGAGGTGCGGTGGTCTGCTCCGAGTAGTGGGGCAGCTAGAGGCAAACCTGGACCAGCAGGAGTGGGTGGTATTCTTAGAGATGAGAATGGGAAGGTGTGGTTCAAATTTTCTAAGTCTATAGGGGTTACTGAATCTAATGAAGCCGAAGTATGTGCTATTAGAGAGGCTGTTTTGATCTTTTCTGCGTCGAGGTGGGTGTCTGCTGTTGGACTCATTGTAGAAAGCGATTCAAAAAATGCAGTCACGTGGGTGGAACATCCTGATGATACTCCTTAGAGATTGCGGAAATGGATTTCTCATATTGCTTTGCTTAAGAAAAATATCTCTGAGTTTAAGATCTCTCATGTCTTTAGGGAGGCGAATGGAGAAGCTGATGAGCTTGCTAAGGCTGGAGTTGGTCGTCAAGTGCCTTTGATTGTGTCTTTTGATTAATTTTGCTGCTGCCTGCTGGTGCAATTTTATCCTGTTTCATATTTTTGTTGTTCTGTCTTTGGAGTCTGTTAGATGACTGATATTGTTGTCTGCTTCTACTCCTTTTTATAAAATCCCTTTTACCTTTCAAAAAAAAAATAGACAACCATTAGACGTGGTTCTAGTGCTAATTCAAAGAGATTGCCTTCACAAATCATATGGTACAAACCCAAATTGCATTTTGAAATTTAATGTGGATGGAGCTGCAAAAGGTAATCTAAGTCCTTGTGGATTATTGAGGTACGAAAGAAGAAAAAGCGTGAATTAAGTTCTCAGATCTATTTGGTTTGGGAGATGCTAACTTTTAGCTAAAATCTTGGCTATTCAAAAATGGTTTGGCTAATGAGTGGCCCAAAACCCGTTAAGAGTTTTTTTTTTGTTGCAGTTTGTGCCAAAAACTCAAAGTTTCTTTTTTAATTTTGTAAGACTTTTTGATAAAATAAATAAAATAATTATTGTTTAGCCTTTAATTATAATGTTTTTATTGATTTTAAGAGTTATAAATCTTAATTTATTATTATAGGGTTTTAAAAATAAAATAAAAAATGAAAGTTAATCATAATTTATAATTTAATAGAGTTTAACCTATGGTTTTAAAACTCGGACCGACAGGTTCTATCGGGTACTAGACAAGTATCTGGCCCGACTAACCCCCTAAACCGCGGTCAGCCTGAACCGCTCCAAACCGGTAATTAACGGTTTTTTCACCGGTTTTTTTTTTAAATCAAAAAAATGAAAAAAAAAATTGAAAAATCAAAAGCTTCAAAACGGAAGTAGATTGAGAAAGCATTGAAAAATCAAATAAGGTAGATCTTGTGGGTTGCTGTTGATCGATCATTTTCAACAAAAATGAGAAAAAAATGGAAGAAGAAAAATCCCCAAAAACTTAAAGCTGGGGTTCTTCAGATTTGCTTCTTGTCTCCGTTCGCCGCTGCAATCACCGGCCCCATCAGCCACCATCGCCTCACAAGTCTCATCTCGACATCTCCTTCTCTTTAATTCGTTTCTATTCATCGGTAATCCTCCTCCTCTTCAAATCTCTGTTTTTGGCTTTGCTCTGCTTTGTCTCTTCCGAAATCTGTTAACTTTCACTTTCAAGCTTAACTTAAAGTCTTAAACCGACGATTTTATTGATGGTTTGCAGAGCAATTTCAAGGCTGGTGACGCACACTTTATTTTTGCATTTGGGAACCGGAATATAAGGTAAAGGTAGTTAATTACTTAATTGTTTCTTTTTAAGTTGTTCCTTCTCTCTCTCTATTCGTTGGGACTCATCAAGCTCACCGTTGCATCCTATTTCATGACTGCCCTTGAGGCATGTTGGTTATCAATATCATGTATTTCTTGATGTAGTTTAGCTTATAATTAGTTATTAGGTTTTGCTGCAAGCTTGACATTGATTATTGTTGGTTTCATTCCTTTTATCTTTATGGTTTGTTTTCTTTGATATTCTTAACTATTTATGCTCTGTTGAATCTGTTTGGTGACCTTTTTTGTTATGGTTTAGTTACATTGTAGCTTTAAGTTGCCATTCTTTTGCTTTGCTTTTTGCTTGTTTATTCTGCTTTGGATTCATCAAGAGAGACACAATTTTTGTCAAGAATACTAATTTTATTGCAAAACAAATATACAGAATTTTTGTCTCATGATAGCCATCTTTTTTATTAGTCATTTTTTAGATTTGGTAGTCATTGGCATTAGATTTTATATATAAGAATTCAGTTCTGCAGAATCTGCACCTTTTACTCAAGATTTCTGGAATGTTGCTTAAAATGATCCCAAATTAGGTTATGCATGTTGTTTTGATAATCTTTTATTGTTTGCACATGCATGTTGTTTCCCCTTCTTAGTGCATTGACATTTGCAGATTGCAGCTAGTATTTTCAGCTTTAATGGGATTCTTTTAAACTCATGAAATTGGATTCTTTCCTAATGCAGATTATAATAGAAGAAGAAAGCAATTCACAGCCTGATTCTCATGCTAATCCTAGTGGTGCCAGCTATGCACCAACACCTACTAATTCTACTTCATCAAGTCAGAATGAGACAGTACTTTCTAGTAGGACAATTCGTGGTAAAACTGATATGGCATGGGCTTATGTTAGTGAAACAGTTGCCATGGATGGGAAGAGATTCTATACTTGCACCTTTTGTGCCAAATTTTTCAAAGGTGGAGGCATTCATCGAATGAAAATGCATCTTGCCGGTAAAAAAGGTGAAGTTATATCATGTAAGAAAGTTCCTTCGGATGTTCGTCATAGAGTTCAACAAAATTTGAAGGATTTGGAAGAGCAAAAAAAAAGGCAAATCAAGCCAATATAGATGATATAAATCCATTTGGGCAAAGTGTGCAGCAATTTGAAGGTGATTTTGTTGATCTTGGAAGTGAAGGTACTCCAAATAGTAGTGCTGTTGTTGGTGCATCAAGTGTAGCGAATAAGAGGTATCATGGTTCAGGCCGAGGGATTGCATCGTGTTTTCCTAGTGGTACTTCTCCTGGATCACAACCCACTATTAAGACTGCATTGCAATCCAAAGAAAGATGGGGTATGGTAGATGCTGCTATAGCTAGATTATTTTATGAGACATGTATGCCAATCAATGTCATTAATTCAGTGTATTTTCAACAAATGATAGATGTTGCAGCTTATATCGGACATGGTTATAAAGCTCCTACATATCATGCTCTGCATACCAACTTACTTGTTAATGCTAAAAAGGAAGTGCAATTGCTTATTGATGCTTTAAAAAGTAGTTGGGCAGAATCTGGATGCACATTGATGGGGAATGGTTGGAAAGATAGTAGGCAAAGATCTTTGATAAATTTCCTTGTGTAGTACTATCCAAAAGGAATATGCTTCATCAAATCTGTTGATGCCTCTGACTTGATTTCAATTGCCGTGAACCTTTGTAATTTATTTACGGAGATTGTGGAGATTGTTGGTCCAAGCAATATTGTTCACTTAGTCACGGATAATGCAGCCAATTATAAAGCGGCGGGGAAATTGCTTAATGACAGGTATTCTAATATCCTTTAGCTTGAATTTAATCCTTAAAGATATTGTTAAGATGTCTCATTTTCAATTTTTGATTAATGACAGGTACCCTAATATCCTTTGGACACTGTGTGCGGCGCATTGCTTGAATCTAATGTTTAAATATATTGGTAAGATGCCTCATGTTGAAAAATTGGCTGAAGGTGCTTCTTTGATCACTGTTTTTGTGTACAATCATAAGTGGACATTGAGTTGGTTAAGAAATAGAGAAGGTTGGAAAGAGATCTTACATCCTGATGAGACTCGTTTTGCCACTACTTTCATTGCGTTGCAGAGTTTGGGTGAGCGTATGTGTGACTTACAAAGCTATGGTCACTTCAAGGGAGTTTAATGCTTAGAGTGGATCTAAAACGAACAAAGCTAAAAAAAATGGTGGATCTAGTTTTAAATAGTCATTTTGGAATAATTGCGCAGTGCTTGTCAAGGTTATGACTCCACTTGTGCGCTTGCTGCGAATGGTGGATTCTGATGAGAGGTCTGCTTTGGGTTATGTTTATGATGCAGTGATTAGAGCAAACAATGCCATCCGAGAGACTTTTAAGCATCAGAGGAAGTTCTATGAGCCATTTACCAATATTGTGCAAGAGAGATGGGATTTTCAGTTGTGTCAAGATATACATGCTGATGCATATGGCTTGAATCCGGTTTCTCAATATGCTGAGGATAGGTTTTGCCATTCGCCTCATATCAAGAATGGGCTTTTAGCTATACTCGGCAACCCTGATATTGTTCAGACATCCGCCAATTTGGTGTCTGAGATAGCTTTCTTCCAAGACCGTATTGGTAGTTTTGGGCAAAAGCTTGCGATAAATACCTACAAAACTTCAAAACCGGGTAAAATATTCTACACTATTCTATTGTCATTCGTTATATTAATATTATATCACCTTGTTACTTACTCATCTTGATTTTGTACTTTTGATGGTATTTAGATGATTGGTGGAATGTTTGTGGTGGAAATGCTCCAAATTTGCAAAAAGTGGCTATTAGACTTCTTCGGCCAAAAAAAAAAGATTTTTTAGCCAAACCCACTTCTTCTTCCGGTTGTGAAAAAAATTGGAATGCTTTTGAAAGAATTCACTCAAAAAGAAGAAATAGGTTGGAGCATCAAAGGCTAAATGATCTTGTCTTTGTACATTATAATCTAAAATTGCAAAATAGGTATGTTGTTAATCATTTTTATATATTTAATTATTTATTACTTTTCTAGTTTACAAATTCAAAATTGAAATTTGTTAATTGTTTTTGTTTTTTGATTTTATGATTTGTAGGATTGCTTACAAGAACACTTTCTTAGATCCTATTGATTATGAGTGTATTGATAAAGTTGATACATGGATCGTTGAAGGAGAACCTCCTAATGAACCGGAAATTGATATTGAAGAATTGGAAAATTTGGCTTCTTTGGGAGAGGAAAATCAAAATGCTCATGGACATGGTTAGTATTTTTTTCTTTTTAAAATTTAAATTTAACCAAAATTGTTATTAAAAATATGCTTGAATTGGAATTTATTGTCACAATATTGTTTTATAGATGTATCTCAAGATCAAAATGCTCATGAAGATGTTGGACTTGATTTCTCCTACTTTGACGTTGAGAGAGTTAGTGGAAGCAATCACGCTGATAATGGAGCTTAATGGAGAAGATGGACTTGATCTTTAGTTTATATATATTGCCTTTAGTTAGAATTCTAAATTAACTTTGTAGTTTGAACTTTGGTAGACTTGAGGTTTAATTTATATATTGCCTTAGAAGTTAGAATTCTAAACTTTGAAGATTGAGCTTTGAACTTAGGTATTGATGGATTTGAACTTTGGTTTGTTGGGGGGGGGGGGCGGGCGGTTGAACCAGCCGGACGGTTCGATCGGTGATTTTCCCAATTCTACCCCCGGATCGGTTTTTCAAACCATGGTTTAACCCAGTCCCCAAATAACAATATTGATTTATTTTTTAAGAGTTAATCCCAAAATTTAACATCCTAAATAATCTATTAGTAAAAATTATTTTAAAAAAAATACTTTTGCGTTAAAAAATTATTTTGAATAACATTCAAATTTATTCCATCCAAGATTAAAAGGCATTTTTGTCATATAAAAATTTCTATAAAAATATTATTAGTTGAAATGTCAATATAATATATTTTAAACACTTTTTTAAGTGCATCCAACATGATAAAAGTATTATTTTCATAAGGATTCCACCAGGGCACCGATAAGCCAACCCATTAAAAAAAGGCAACTTGCATCTCCGCTGATAAATTCTCATGGACTGCGAGATGTTAGTGTTGGAGTTCACATGTGAGTGTCGCATAAAAGTGGTATATATACTAAAAGATCTAAGAACACTTTTTTTTTAAAGGTAATCTAAGAACACATTGGCTTAAACTTTTGAGTTCAGATTGGTGTCCGACAGGTATATATGAGCCATGTTGGTGGGCCTCATAACGACGAGACCGAGTTGTTCTCTCTTCTACAAATGGTATCAAGACTAGGTTTGATTGGAGTTCGGTGATGCGGCTGTGCTAAAGAAAATGGTGTGATATTTCTGGAGAAAAAAAAAACAATTGGGTGTACAGATGGTGCAGGGTATGGTTAAATGTGAACAAGCCCAAAAAAGAATGGGCCACTTAATTGATTATTCAAGAAATATTGGGTTAGCCGCATGGGGGAGAGCTGTCACATGTGAATGAGGGAGTTTGTTGGAGTTCACATGTGAGTGGGAGCTATCCTATGCGAACGGGGGAGTTTGTTGGAGTTAACATGTGAGTGTTGCATCTCACATCACAAAGGGATGGGTTGTAAAAGTGACATATATACCTAAAAGATTTAAGAACACATTGACTTAAGCTTTTGAGTTCAGATTGGTGTCCGACAGGATTATATGTGTCACGTTGGTGGGCCTCGTAACGACGAGACCGGATTACTCTCTCTTCTACGACAAGTATATATGAGCCACGTTGGTGGACCTCGTAACAACGAGAACGAGTTACTCTCTCTTCTACAGCTAGCCGAGAGTAACTGATCAACTAACGTTGTCCAATGGGTTCATGTTCTTGATACTGCCAACTCTCCTTCGAGTGTGAGAAAGTAGATATTAATATTAAATTATTATGTTGAAATGGCAAGCAATAATAATGATAAGCTGTTGCTTTTGTCTCTTAGCAATTGAGCATTAGTATTTAAAAAAAAATTGTAAAAGAAAAAACGTGATCTTAGTAAAGATATTATATTTCAACAAATTTCATTTGTTAAATAAATAAGTCACCATCTTTCGAGAAAATTAATATAAAAGAAAAAGATTAACGCGGTGCCATTATGCCATAGTCCATAGTTTCAGAAGTCCAGATTAGGACAAAACCATTTATGGTTTGTTCAATTTAAGGTTACACCTTTAAATATTGCTTTTCGAGTTGCCTATGTGGATAGATTGTAACTAAAAATAACGAAAACCCGTTTTAGTCAGTTTGTTTTTACTTTTACGAATTTTCGAGTCGGTCACCTTTTTTTTTTAAGATGAAAGAATCTGGTTGGTAGAAAACCTAAAGGAGAATTGAGCATTAGTCAACGGAAAAAAAACCCTTAGACGGGAAATTGCCTTTCACTATTCACAAACGAAAGACGATTTCCTTAAACATCCAACCCTCACCATTCTTAAATCTGCTCCTCAGAAGTTCTCTCAAAGACTCAAACTCTGATGGACTTCATCAAAATCTTCCATTGACAATTTGACATCCTCATTATCATCTTTCTCTCATATTCTTCCTTTAATCATCTTCATTCTTCATGATCTTCTCCTTCACAACATTTATATCCTAAAATAAATCCCCAATAAATCTATATTATATATAAAAGTACGAATAAGGGAAAACTTTATATTTTCCGATTGTATCCTTTTTTCAAATATATTTCTAAATTGCCATAATTAAATAATATTTTAATTATTTCATTATTAAAATGATAAAAATTTAGATTATCCTCATTAATTAAGATCCACGTGGCCAATAGGAATGCTCCACATCATCTTTAGCATCTGAATTTTCGTCCAAAATATTCTCCAAGTCGGTTTATGAGAAGATCAATTCTGTCCAGAAAATTCAAGGGCAAAATCATCCACCGGAACGGCAGAATTAGGTTTCGAGGTAAACATAAAAGTTGTAAATCTTGGAATCCTCTTTCCAACGATACCTTATTTGCATTTTTCTGAGCTCTATATCAAAAGTTATGAATTTTCTTCCAAGACTGCTCTTCCAAGACTGAATCATTACTGTATCATAATTACTGGTTGGACTTGAACTCCTTCTTTAAACTTCCATATTAACGAATTGGGTCTAAGAATATCAGATTTAGACATCAAGACATCTGGCTTGGTAATTTGGTTTCATGGACTCAAACGAGTCTAATGGGCCTACTGGGCCGAAATGAGACAAATTCAATAATTTCTCCAAATCTATTTCTATACTATATATAAAAGTACGTATAATGGAAACTTTATGTTTTCCGACTGTACCTTTTTTTTCAAAAATATTTCTAAATTACCATTACTTTTAAAAAAAACAAATTGTTATTACTTAAAATTAGACTTTTATGTTTTATATATATTATTAAATTATTATTGGCAACCCAATTTCTAATATATATATTATTATTTACTTATGATTTAATTTTAAGTTTAAATATTACTCAAACTATTTTATATATATTTCTAACTACTTATCCAAATTATTAACGATGATAATAAATATGTAGCAAAAAAAAATGATGATGATAATAAATATATGATTGTTGCATTTGTAATTTTGATATCATTTTTCTTAAACATATGTCCATAAGATAAAAGAGTTTGAATTTTTCTTTCTCCATTTTAAAATTTATGTTATTTTCGCAATTATAAAAAAAAACTACCGTCCAGGTATGGTATTGATAACTTCTTGTCGTGTTTTGGGAATTTCATTTTCCTTTATCACTCTTTTTAACTTATTTTCTTCATTATTTTCATTACTATGTTTGATGATTGCTTAAAACGATTTTTCAAAGGGAGTAATGTTGAATGAATGGAGTTCAAATTGATAATATGCTATGTGGAGGAATGCTGAATGGAGGAAGTCTGTTTGATAACATGGTTTATATACTACCGAATGGAGGAGCTCAATTCGAATATGTATATGTATATACTATCAAAGGGAGGAGTTCAATATGAATTATATATGTTTGTACGACTGAACGGACGAGTTCGGTCTAGAAATGGAAGGGCTTAATATGAATGATTTATATAGTAATAAATGGAGGAGCTCAACCTGATAATGATATATAATTTTATAGAGAGATTGTCGACATTTCGTACTACAGTAACAAAAAATTATAGGGAGATTAACAAAATCTCACAGAGAGGTTATAAAAAATCATAGGAAGGTTACAAAATTTCATAGGAAGGTTTATTAAAATTTCATAGGAATGTTTATTAAAATTTCATAATTAGGTTATCAAAGTTTCATATTTCATAGGTAAATTATCAAAATTCTATAACATGGTTATCAAAATTTAATAAGATAGTTATCAAAATTTCATAAAAACATTCAATCGAAATATGTTGGGCCACGTACAACGCACGTGAAAGTTAAAATTAGTAAATCCTAAAAACGTAATCCATTGCAAAGAGAAAATTTTCCATTCACTCTCGGGTATGTAGATATTCCTTCTCATCTCTTCTCAATTCTCATCTTGATTTATTGATTGGCATTTGGGTTTTGGGTATTTGGGATTTTGGGCATTACTATTACGTCAAAGTTGTTACTCACTAGTCACTATTCCTATTTATTTATTTAGATATATTAAATTATTATTATTATTATTATTTTATACCTACTATTAATTTTATGAGCAATGCCCTCATTGAACGCCACATGGCGTTTTGCTTTTTTTACATGTGTTAATTGTTAATCTTCTCAAACTTTGTATTAATTAAATAGTGAGTTTTATTATTATTATTAAAATAATTCTATTATATATATATATATAGATATATATTATTAATTGTGTGGTTTATTCAATTGAACCTATTAAATAAGCACACATACCAAACAATATAAAATGCAATGAACTATTGATTTAAAGAAAAATACAAGCACCTATTATTATTAATTGTGTTGTTTATTCAATTAAACCTATTAAATAAGCACACATACCATACAATACAAAGTGCAATGAATTATTAAACCTACTATTAATTTTATGAGCAAGGTCCTCATTGAGCGCCACATGGCATTTGGTTTCTTTGACAAGTGTCAATAGTTAATTTTCTAATGTTTTGTTTATTATATTTGTATTCATTTAATTTGGAAAAATTAAAAGACATTCATCCCCTTTCCTATATAAAATAAATTATCAAATAATTATAAATTAATTATAAATTTGTTATGAATATACATGTATGTTGTGGATGTCTATGAATCTAATTAAAGCAAGGATAAGATTGATGATTTGGTTCATTCATACACATATACCTATGTACTAAGTTCATCCCCTTATAATTATGGTGATGTATCTATGTGTCTATAAATATGCCACTTACTTTGTTATGGAATAAGATGAATAAGAACAATTTCTCTCCTTCTTCATATTTTCTTCTTCTCCATATTCTATTGTCTCTCTCCATACTTCAATTCTCTACTTACTTTGTTTTGTTTTCTAATACTTTGTTTATTATGTTTGTGTTGATTCAATATTTATTTTTTTGTGTATTATTAGCATGTAACATTAATTTTTTGTGTATTATAATAATAAATTAATTATAGTTTGGAAAAATTAAAAGACATTCATCCTCCTTCCTCCGTTGTTCAATGAATGCAAGGATAATATTATAAACCGAATTAATTAGAAGGGAGAAATTGAAGATTCTTTTTACTAAAACAATTCTATAAAATAAATGATCAAATACTTATAAAATTAATTATAAATTTCATTTCTTAACAGAATTTTCTTAAAATAACTTATAAAATCAAAACAGCCGCACGCGAAGCGCGGCCGGGAAATTCTAGTTGGATTTAAAGAAAAATACAAGCACAAAAATGACTATAAATAGACAATAGTTTTCTTGATTAAAAAAAAACAAAGACAATAGTTTTTAGAACAAAACTCGCAAGACCAAATGGAAAAAAGTGTGAAAGAAAGGAATGATGGTGGACGTATATAATTGCTTTTCAAAGAATAAAATATAATTAATTTCTTGAGCAAATTTTCTTAGAATAACATCTAGATTCGATTTCTTAAAGTAGTTTTCTTAACAAAATTTATCAAGTAGACCATCCGCATGCGAAGCGCGGGCTGTGGAACTAGTTATTATTATTATTAAACCTACTATTAATTTTATGATCAAGGTCCTCATTGAGCGCCACATGGCATTTGGTTTCTTTGACAAGTGTCAATAGTTAATTTTCTAATATTTTGTTTATTATATTTGTATTCATTTAATTTGGAAAAATTAAAAGACATTCATCCCCTTTCCTATATAAAATAAATTATCAAATAATTATAAATTAATTATAAATTTGTTATGAATATACATGTATGTTGTGGATGTCTATGAATCTAATTAAAGCAAGGATAAGATTGATGATTTGGTTTATTCATACACATATACCTATGTACTAAGTTCATCCCCTTATAATTATGGTGATGTATCTATGTGCCTATAAATATGCCACTTACTTTGTTATGGAATAAGATGAATAAGAACAATTTCT
>AWUE01024770.1:0-26634 GCA_001974825.2 Corchorus olitorius
TATTATTATTAAACCTACTATTAATTTTATGATCAAGGTCCTCATTGAGCGCCACATGGCATTTGGTTTCTTTGACAAGTGTCAATAGTTAATTTTCTAATATTTTGTTTATTATATTTGTATTCATTTAATTTGGAAAAATTAAAAGACATTCATCCCCTTTCCTATATAAAATAAATTATCAAATAATTATAAATTAATTATAAATTTGTTATGAATATACATGTATGTTGTGGATGTCTATGAATCTAATTAAAGCAAGGATAAGATTGATGATTTGGTTTATTCATACACATATACCTATGTACTAAGTTCATCCCCTTATAATTATGGTGATGTATCTATGTGCCTATAAATATGCCACTTACTTTGTTATGGAATAAGATGAATAAGAACAATTTCTCCCCTTCTTCATATTTTTATCTTCTCCATATTCTATTGTCTCTCTCTATACTTCAATTCTCTACTTACTTTGTTTTGTTTTCTAATACTTTATTTATTATGTTTGTGTTGATTCAATATTTATTTTTTTGTGTATTATTAGTATGTAACATTAATTTTTTGTGTATTATAATAATAAATTAATTATAGTTTTGAAAAATTAAAAGACATTCATCCTCCTTCCTCCGTTGTTCAATGAATGCAAGGATAATATTATAAACCGAATTAATTAGAAGGGAGAAATTGAAGATTCTTTTTACTAAAACAATTCTATAAAATAAATTATCAAATATTTATAAAATTAATTATAAATTTCATTTCTTAACAAAATTTTCTTAAAAGAACTTATAAAATCAAAACAACCGCACGCGAAGTG
Source organism: Corchorus olitorius (assembly GCA_001974825.2). Lineage (NCBI taxonomy): Eukaryota > Viridiplantae > Streptophyta > Magnoliopsida > Malvales > Malvaceae > Corchorus > Corchorus olitorius. The sequence goes on from AWUE01024770.1 coordinate 818, forward strand.
CGGCCGAGAAATTCTAGTTATTATTATTATTATGTTGAAATGGTAAGCCATAAGCCATAATAATGATAAGCTTTTGCTTTCGTCTCTCAGCAATTCAGCATTAGTATTTTTTAAAAAACTTTTTTGTAAAAGAAATAAAACGTGATCTTAGTAAAGATATTATGTTTCAACAAATCATTTGTTAAATAGAGAAGTCACCATCATTTGAGAATTTATACCTATATATATAATAATACTATAATGTGAGTCATTTATAATATCAGAAAATGATTACGTTTATTTATAATTATTTGTTTAAGAATTGACATGTGTCAATTTAGGGAATAGTTTTGAATTTTAAAAATAAATTTTTAAATCAGAAAATACGTGTCAACTCCTCATTCCGCATATGGAGTCCAAATGATGCGGAGTCCAAATTTTACATTGTTTTTTTTTAAGTAAAAATATTGATAATTGAATTGATCAAATGTCAAGATTACAAACGCATGGTGGAAGAGCACCATACCATTCAAAATTAGCACCAACACCAAGATCTAAATGTGCTATACTATGAGCTAAGCTATTAGAAGAACGGTGAGAATAAGAGAAAGTACATAAAGAAAATAAGCTAGCTAAATGTAATATTTCATTGATAAGGCAACCTCCTTTCCAGTTGGAATTTGATCCCCTAGCAATTTCTTTGACAACCATTAGAGAATCGGTGTGGATTTCAACACAATCAACATTATTTCTTAAGGCTATTTGCAATCCGAAATGGATGCATAATACTTCTGCATGAAGAACACTTACAATAAAGATTGACTGCTTAAAACCGGAACATATAACTTGACCAATGGAATCTCTCAAATAATTACCCATTATTATATTTTTATCCAAATGATAAACAATTTTATACTTAAAAAATAAAAGTTATAAAAGCCTTTTTCATTTTTATCCCTAGCTTGTTTGGGCCTTGAGTTTGGGCCATTGGGCCTTAAATAGTTTGATCACCATTTGATGGGTTAAGACCAGATTTTCCTCCATATATTAGCTCTTTTACCAAATTAAACGACTGATTCCTTTGTCGTTTTCTTCTTATTATTCTTCTTCTTCTTCCGATTACAGATTACAAGTCTCCTTTAACCTATCGCCGGAGCTATCGGCGGCGGAGTAGCAGCGGTTGGTTCCTTCTTTTTCCAGCTTTCGGCCTACTCCGTTCTGTTGAGTTTTCTTTCCCTCAACTTAATGGTAGTTAATTTTTTCTCTTTGTTTGGAATTAATGCATTAGATGATCAAAGAATAGAGATAAAACTGTTTTGTTCTTAAATTTATTAGCTTTATTTTATTCAGTGCAGGAATTTTAATTTGACACTTGAGTGTGATTACCTTAATATATGACTTTTTTTATTCCCGAATTCTGTCAGTACATTTTAGGTTCAAATTACGTTTTAATGTGAGTAGTTTACCTTAAATTTCCTTAGCTCCTTGATAGAACTAGGATTTGCATAATTTATTTAGAGGCAAATTAATTATGTTTAAGAATTTATATGTTCTTAAATTTATCAGTTTTCACAATTAGCAGGTTGGGGCTTGAGAGTTATACAGAATAAGATGAAGTAAACCTTTGGCAGTGGTACTGTTGACCTCAATGTATGTCAAAATTTTCATAGTTTTTGTTAAATTTTAGAAATTGGTTTACTTGGGAATAGGTATCAATTGTTCTGTTTAATTTTGTTTCTTTTTTGCTGTATTAACATTGTATCATTCATATAAGTATATTAGGGAGGCATTGTTAGCTTAGAAGAAACTTTTGGTGGAAGAAGCTTCTGAGCTCGGTGCAGAAGTTTTCCAGGTTGTGAAATCATGATATTCTTGAAAAGCATAAGGCAAAATGGAATATTATTTGGGCCATTCAATTCATTTTCTCAAAGGAGATGGAGGAAACCAGTTGTTTCTGCCCAAACTCGATTAGAAACTAGAACAAGAGATTTAAAGCTGGACAAGCTCCTGACATACATTCATAAACTCCAAACCATCCTCAGTATCCACCAGCTTATGTCCCAGAGAAAGCGCGGTCCCTTTGTGTCTGTACAACTTATGTCGCGGTGGCGAAATATTGTGGGTCTGAATGTGGGCATGGGTGCATTTCTTCACAAATATCCGCATGTGTTTGAGTTATTTATGCATCCAGTTAGGAAAAACTTGTGCTGCAAGATAACTCAAAGAATGAGAAATTTGATTGATGAGGAAGAAAAAGTTGTCAAAGATTATGAACCTGAATTGGTCCGGAGAATAAAGAAATTGCTTATGATGTCAAGAAATGGGACACTGCATGTCCATGCATTGAGGTTGATTAGGAGAGAACTAGGATTGCCTAAGGGTCCGTTTGGTAGGAAGGAAGGAAATTTCATCAATCCAAGGGTTGAGCTACAAAGTAGCATGCATGATTGTGCATCACAACCATTGAATTGAGCAAATTTCCTTCCTCACCCCTTTCCTTCCTTCCTACCAAACGGACTAAGGATTTTAGAGATTCAATTTTAAGCAAATACTCAAACGATTTTAGGTTAATGGATTTGGAGATTGTTGAACTGGTTGACAGAGATGAAAGTTTGGCAGTGGCTCAAGTTGAAGAATGGAGGGAAAAAGAATACAAAGATAAGTGGTTGAGTGCGTTTGAGATAACTTATGCATTTCCCATTCATTTTCCAATAGGATTTAAAATAGAAAGAGGATATAGGGAGAAACTGAAGAACTGGCAGAGGCTCCCGTATTTGAAGGCTTATGAGAGCAAGGATGTCCTTAAAGTGCGTACTTGTGGAGGGATTGAGAGATTTGAAAATCGTGCAGTTGGGATCATTCATGAGCTATTGAGCTTGACAGTAGAGAAGATGCTTGAAGTTGAGAGGTTGGCGCATTTTAGAAAGGATTTTGCTATAGAAGTTATGGTGCGTGAACTGCTTTTGAAACACCCTGGCATCTTTTATGTATGTACCAAGGGAAGTGTTCAGACTGTTTTCCTTAGAGAAGCCTATTCCAAAGGGTATCTGGTTATGCCAGATCCAATTTATCTTGTTCGAAGGAAAATGTTGGACCTGATCTTGCTTGAGTGTCGGAATACTAGATCGTTGGAGTATCGAGAAGACATTAAGGAGGAAAGGATTGGCGTAGTTTTTAAAGCAAATGGGGTAGGCAGAAGAGATGGAGACTGGGTGATCCCAATTTTAGATGGTTATGAAGAAAATGTCGTGGAGAGTCCATGTAAAATCAATAATTCAGAGCAACGAGTTGATGGATGTGAGAATCCGACCAGTAGTGTGTCCTTTGAGTATGAGTCTAATTGATCAGAAGGCATGAACATTTATCTTAAAAATTTACAGTCTCATACTCTTCAATTCAGATCCTCGCTTGAATGGTGATCAGGGGTCCTCCACGCTGCTAGAGGCAATGATAACCTCATGCAAGGGCAGTGAAAGAGTGGTAAACTTCTTATTCTTTGAAAAATGCCATTTCATTATTGTATATTTTTGTAGTATGAACTAAGGAAAACTTGGAAGACTTGTCTTTTGGGTCATTGAATCAATGTAGAGTTGAATCTCACAGTTTCTTTGTTGCATGCTAAACATCTGTATTTTGCATTTTTGTTGAACTTGAGGTTGAGAATCCTTGTCCAACATGCAAATGTTTGCACAACTTTGTGATGGTATTAGTATCATTGGCTTCATTGCTTAATTCTCGGTAGAAAAGTTATTTCATACACATGCTTGGTTGGCTAATATCCTGCTTCAAAAATCGAAGTTAAATACATTACATCAGGCTGTAAACGAGCCAACTTGTCTAACTACGCAAGTGCACCACAATATCAAAATTTCTTAATCTAATGTTTTTGAATGACTTCCAAATTTTACTGTACAAACACTTAATCAAAATGTATTTTAGAAGTAATAAATGCAACTGTTACTTCCTTTTCGTTATACATGGGGTATTAGTAATGCTACATATACATTCCATTGACTAGTAGCAAATTTAGACTAACGCATTGCACCATAGTATAAACTTTGTGATCTTCCTCCTGTGATACCCGCTTACTAATCTTAGGCATTTTATCGAGGTGATAGTTTGGCTTATTTCTCAAACTGACTACTTGCTTATCTTGTTGATGTTGGAGAGTTTTGAGTTGCAATCAGCAATTTGCTTTGGTTAGCATATCATATGTCATTTCTAGTTGCGTGTAGTATCCTTGTGCAGTTGTGCTGTATGTTTATTGATTTGATTAGCATATCAATGTCTATTGATTTGGTTGGGTAATATCTGTTCAATAATCTTCATGTTGATTTGATTAGGCATTCAATGTGTATTAAAAAAATTTTATTAGATGCATATAAATACAGGTTGGTGATGATTGATCATGCTGCTTGACTGGCTTCTTCTTGTACAGTGATAATTAAGAAGCTTAGGCGGAATGGAAGATGCTTTCTGGAAGTCAACCTTTTCATCTCCAACTTTCTGAACCTGTCCTAGGCTTGAATAACTACAGGTGTCTCTGACACCAGTGGTGGGCAATTGATGTCGTTGCGGATGCCATCGTCTTGGCAGTTCCATGTTATTGATTCTGTTCAAAGCCCAAGAATTTCATGCTGCTATCTGAACTTGGGGATAAATAAAGCACTGCTTCCCAGATTATGCATATGTTCATTGGGACTTCTGTTTCAGTAAATAAAGCCCTTAGCTCTGTAACATCGCTTGTTTGAAGAGGAGAAAATATGTCCAAGTTGAGAACATAGATGGGTTTACATTATTTTCTAAGATTTTTATAGCATTGTAATCCTGCTGACAAGTTTACTGTAACATATCCCAGGCTTTATTAAGCATATTGGGGAAAGTTACTTTGTTAACCACCCCTGTTGAGCATTGTAATTTATAAAATAAAAATGAAGACATTTCCGGTTGTAGACCTGTGCTTTGAACCATTTTGAAGGCAATTATGCTGGAAATAAAGGTATAATAATAGAATATATCATGAAACTGATCTATTACCTACAATCTAAATTGCCATCAAATTATGGAAAAAAAATGGAAAACAAATTAAATCTGAATATCATTCTTATTTCATAATCTGCAAATAGTACTTTCACCAAAATACAAAAGCAGAACAGAATATTCTGCAAATTTTTCCAACCCATAAACCAATTCCCCCATCTATTCAATGACAGAATCCAACATTAATCTTCTGCCAAAGAAGTAAACAAAAAAGAATCAACAATTCCCCACAACCTTTTCAACTGCACAAAATAACCCTTGTAAGCCCAAGAACAAGACAAGAAACAGTGAAGAAAAACAAAGTAACAAAGTCCCTAGCAGACCACTTCCTCACAGCTTTAGCCTCCACCCTCAGACTCTTAGCCCTCCTTAAAGCATCAACCTCTTTCAACAAATCAAACTCCACACCTTTCCTCTTCAACTCCTCCACACACTTACCCAACAATTTCCCATCTTCCTTTTCCCTCTTTAACAGTTTCTCCAGATGCCCTTCCACATCAGTCTTATACCTCACCGCCCATGTAATCCCCATGGAACACAGCAAAGAACAGAGGGATGGGATCCAAGAGCGGCGGCAGCCGGCGGCGAGAGGCTCCTTGGTGGAAGAGTTGAAGAGGATGAGGAGAGAGATGGAGTGGAAGAGGAAGAAGAAGATGTAGAGCTGAGTGATTTCTTTACGGACCGAATCGATCTGGGTCTCCTTGAGAGAAATTCTGTTGAGAATTAGCTCTTCCTCTTTCAGCCATTGTTTCAGAAGCAACCTGTGGGTTGGTGTTTCAGCAATTTGGTGGAGTGGGTGTGGCTGTTTCGGCTCCATGATTGATGGGTTTGAGCTTTGATCCGCCATGTCTATGTATAAGAAGAGATAGAGGTTGAGTTAAATTGAAGAAAAATGAGAGAAGCAAGAGATTTCGGAATGGAGAAATAGTAGGATGTTTTCGGGTTTTCTCCAACGGTAAAGTGGGGGTTTTTAATTTAAATAAAATCTCTGCAACGGTCGAATTGGGAATTTAAAATTTATATTTATTTATTTTTCTAGGAATTTCTTATTTCCTCCTCGTGAGGGCTGGCTGATTGGAATTTTGCCCGGAGCGCGTCTAAGCTTTGATAAAGTTTCTCTTAGACCTCGAGCTGTGGTGTCTAAATTACAGAACTACCCTCCAAAGTTTATTCTATTCCGAGCATGTCCATTTTAACATTTATTTTTGGCTATAATCTTAATTTAGGGCCTGAACTTTCATAATAAGCTCAAACAAGGGCCAAAAACACAATTTCAACAAATTAGAAGACATACTAAGTAAATTCTTACAAATTAGGTTCTTCTTAGATGAAAACCAATGCTTGTCATGTCTATACATCAATTTTGATAGAAAAATGATGTTATTATATTAATTAGTAAATATCAAAACATTTTAATCCAAATAAATTCAATAAATGTAGTAAGATATAAAAATTTTCCGTGCTTTTAATTTATATACATCTCATACACTAGTATTAACTAACATCTTGCACAATATGTCATAATTTACTAAATATGTACTTTAATTTGTTGAAATTGTGTTTTGGGGCCCTTATTTGAGCTTATTTGAAAAGTTGAAGCCCTTATTTGGTCTTTAATTTGTTGAAATTGTGTTTTGGGACCCTTATTTGAGCTTATTTGAAAAGTTGAAGCCCTTATTTGAGCCTTTAATCTTTCTTTTTCCTGGTTTTATCTTCTCTTGGCCACCAAGAAACAACATAATAAGGTTTTTCCAAAATTTAGGCTAAACTCACAATTTGGGGGCTGAACTAAACTCCTAATTTGGGTTAAAATACCGGGAGGTTTCTTTACTGCACAAAAATGTTCACTTTCGTCCATTTACTGAAAAAGCAATTAATTTAGATCATGTATCAATAAGATTGGGTCAATTTAGTCCATGTACCCATAAGATTGGGTCAATTGAATCCAATCAATAATGGCACAATTTGGGCAATTGAGGACTCAATTAACTCATTCTTGTGAGTATAGGGATTAAATTGATCCAATTTTGTAAGTATAGGAACTAAATTGATCGCTTATTGAGTACATGGATGAAATTGAACATTTTTGTATAGTACAAAAAATGTTCAATTTAGTCTCTGTACTAAAAAAGCTATCAATTTAGTCCATTTAGTCACAAAATTGGATCAATTTAGCCCCTATACCTACAAGATTGTGTCAATTTAGAAACACATTGTGAAAAAAGAGAGAATAGAAAGATCAGCCATTATATATTAATTCATTATAGGGTCCGTTTGACCCAGCTTATTTAACAGCTTATCTACTGAAAAAAGTTTAAGCTGGGCCAAATAGAAAATCCAGAAGTGCTTTTCAGTTGTTTTTGAACTAAAAGCTAGAAGCTCTAAATTGAAGTTTTTTTCAGAAACACTTTTTCAGAAGAGCTTTAAACTAGGCCAAACGGGCACATAATGAGTTTAATTGTTTTTTCGGCAGAAGGGATTAAGGAATGAAAATAAAAACAGTAAAAGTCCAATAATGCATAATGAAAGTGACAAGAAAAAAAGATTGATAATGTGGAGTAAGGAATAAGATAATTAGATTATAAAAAACAATAATTATAGGAAGTGAAAGTACTAAAAAACCAGTCAAAAGATTTAATCTTATTAATTTGATTACTATTTAGGTTGGTTTTTTCGTCATTTCAATATTGATTTTTTCGTTATTATCACAAACTTCTAAGGGCCTTTTTGACTTTCTATTCACTTAATATAATATAACATAACATATTCATAAGTGGTTTGGCTAAACAGTCTATTTAACATTATATAATTTTCTCTCCGGTTATCCGATTAGGGTGATTTAAGTGTCTATTAAAAGATTATTCCATTATCTACAACTTTCATGAAGGACTTGAAAACTAAATTTAATGTTTTAAGTATCAAAATGCTTGCGAAAGATTTGTTGTTTCGGTTAACGGGAATTGACGATCCACTTAATATTATATAATTTTTGCTCCAGATGTCTGATTGAGATGATTCAAGTGTCTCTTGAAAGGTTGTTTCATGATCTACAACTTTTATGAAAGACTCGAAAACTGAATTTAATGTTCAAGGTATAAAAAAGGATTCCAAAGAATTAGTTGTTTCGGTTAACGGAAATAGACGGTCTACTTAATATTCCATAATTTGTGCTTATGGTGGAAATTGGACCAAGAGGGTTTTTTTCAAACTTCCCAAAATACCCTCAGTCTTTAACTCGAATAACAAAAAAATCAAGCATGAGATGACCAAAATACCCCTATCAATTTGTTCTTAAATTAATAAGGTTAATTCTTTAGACCGGTTTTTTTTGTCAGATCCTTACTTAAGTCTAAATCTTTCAAAACACATGACCTGAAGCAATTGGTCATCATCCTCATTTGGCAAACCCATAAATCACCAGTAATATTTTGAAAACTGATTGGGGACTATTACATATCAAGTGCAAGAACATGTTCACACAGTGAAACACGCGGGCTCTTATCTAGTATATATAAAATAGGGTGAATTGAGAAAATTTAGTGTTTAGAGAGCTTTATGCAATTCAAGTCCAACTAACTTCACTCCCGATTAATCGGCTCAATGTGACATCGGGTAGTTAAATAAATAAATAATAATAATTAACTTTGGGGAAGTATCTCTAGGTGACTAGTCTACACCCCTACCACAGTTTAGTTTGAACAATGTTATTAAAAATTGTAAACCAAGCCCAAGCCCGCTAAAGATAATGTATGGATATGTGGCCCAAACCAATAATGGTGAAGGGTGAATTACCCAGGATAGGTTTAACTCCTGATCGTATTGCTGTTGGCCAAGAAAAAAACTAATGATCATTGCTTTAGACAACAAATTTGGTTTCGGACTCACAATATGGAAGAGGGAAATGCATCAAAGATACTTGTAAAAAATTTGAACATTCTCTTTGCTCCTATACACATCATTTTCTTTCTACAGGGAGAACAACTTGGTGTTATTGATCTCAAATTCATGTTCCCAAACATTGCACAGGGAAAAGATTGAAATGTAGAGAGATCTGCTAAATACTAAAATTTCATCATGGAATTGCCTAAACAAGGGATAACACATAACAAGAGATTGCTAAACAAAGGCATTTTTAGACAATGCTCAAGACTCAATGCACCCCCTTGGCATTACTGTCAAGCTGGAGGCCTGACTCTTATACAAATATGCTTGATTACATAATATCACTTTAGCAAGTTTCTATATGACAGACTAGCAGTCAAGCAGAATTCCATGAGTCAGGTCAGCGCTTATGCTAAGAGTAAGATAGCACCGAGCACCAGCTAGAATACCTCAAGTGAAAACCCTGTTATGTTATCCCTTGTTTTCTCTGAAAGCAGTAACTTGATTTTTCGAGTTCAATGAATTGGCTATCTGCAGAATTTTGGCCTTTTTTTTGTCTGTCATTTTCTTGCACCTTATAATCACAGCTTGTTCTGGCCATTCCCACCCATTTCCCATGCCTCTTCCTGTTATTTTAACTCCCATTGAAAACAAAAAGAAGAAAAAAGCATAAATTATATCATCATCATAATATAATAGGAACATCTTGTACCAGTCAAAAACATCACTTTTAATTCCCTCAAGTTTTTCAAGCTTCATTTTCTGTAGCTGTCTTGCCATAAGTAGCTCTTTCTTCCTTGACTAACTACACTCTTAAAAGCTAGTTACCAAAAGGAATTATACAAAGAATTTACACAAAGAACAAACTGAACATTGAAGAAACGACTAAAGGCTATAACAAGGTCCTACTCACCAAGTGACCAGGCTGCATTGGCATCTTTAGCAGCAGGATAAATGACAACTTTCAACTAGATCTCAGGGCTCATTTTCGTAGCCTAAAAAATGCAGACATCACCAGCTTCCAGAGCATTATGCTGCACAAATGCCTTCCAAGCACCACCGAGTTGTAGTTTATCCGAATTATAATAAGTTATAGGCCAAGTTTGCCCATCAAAATACAAAGGATCACAGTACCATTCGGTATCTTCAAATATTCCCTAGCAAAGGAGATCAATGAAATAGGGAAGCAAATGAGAGAGGTTTTCTTTCAATATACTTATGTTTTTAAAGGGAAATAGCCTCTGTCAGTGTCAAGGCTGATATCACTCCCACCAGCTAACTCAATCAAGAAATTAACTTTGAAACTTGAAAGCAACAAAGAAATACTCTTTGCAGAAATTAACTTTGAATCTTGAAAGCTTACCATTCTATGTCTAAAGTTGAGATGCGATGGTTGGATAACTAATGAAAAATGGATTCATTTCTCAGTTCTGAAACCAATGGCTTTCTGAAGACCTTCTCTCTCATCATCTTTCAAATGTTGAGCCCTCCGGAGAACCTCAACTGGCCTGTAATCCCCATTTTTTCCTTAGAATTGGTCTTAGATTCATTATGTGAATCAACTCTCATTTCCTTAAGAGGTTGGAGACATGGCAAAACTAATTTCTCTTTCCTTTTCCGATTTAGTATCCCAGCCAAGGCATTCACTTTAGCCTTAGTTTCTTGTCTTCTTCTTCCTCTTCATAAGAACAACAAATCGAAAATTTTCATCAATCCCTTATCTCGAAGAAGCATAGCCATGTTTTACGTTACGTTTGGTATGCTTCATAGGGAGGGAATAGAATTGGGATTCTAGGCCCAAGACATGTACCAACGTTTGGTTGAGTAAAAGCCCAAGGAATACCCATTCGTAGGCTTAGCCATTCCGTGTTTTCACGGAAAAACTATTACCACTTCCCCCCTATCTTTAGTTATTCCGCGCGGGGGAGGAATAAAAAGTTGGGCTATTGGGACAAAAATACCCTTTAACAAATAAGTTAATTACATGAATATATATTCTCTATTAACTGTCTTTCTCTTGTTTCGCGTTTTTCCACCTCTAATCTGCTTGTTTTTCTCATTCCAAAATCCACCGATTCTCTACAAAATCCATTGATTCTCTTCCAAATCTGAAGAACTATGGTATGGGTTCAATCTCTAACTTGAAATTTTTTGTTGATCTCGCCATTTGAGTGTTTATTTCTTCCATTTTCACAATTTTCTCACTCTAGGGTTTACACGTTTCTCCTATTTTTGTTGGTATAATCATTCATTTTTTTTGTTCAGGTTCTTTAGATCGATCGAGGTCTTTCTTTTCCATCCATTAAGTGAGTTCTTTTTAGATTGATTTCTGGATTTTCAAAGTCTGCATTTTTTTTTTTCTGTTTACACATTCATCCCCTATCAAAGATAATTGAAATGCTTGAGTGCCACTTATGCTTCGCTTATCAGGTTCTTTAGCACCGAATAGTTTATTTAGTTAATTAAGTTTAAAAGGATTTCTCAAGAAAACAAAGCATCGAATAGTTTATTTAGTAAGCATATTTTCTGTATTTTTCATATCTTTTTCTTCATATTGCTTCTTTGGTTAATATTATTTCTGGGTATTTAACAATCTACTACTTTATTAGTCTAGATTGTTCCTTTTATTTTTTAAGAGACTATGTAATTTGTGTTATGTAAGTAGGGGTAGGACTAATTTATTGAAAGTTTTTTAAATTGAATTTTTTGTGGAATCTGTGCGACCTTTTGGTGACCTATGTCTGCTTCTGCCTTTATACAGAGTATGGATAATGGATAAAGTATAAGGATTCATGGTTAACTGGTTCTGCTTTTATTTTGACGGCTGTTTTGGGTTGCTCTTTGCTGACAGTTTGAAATAATTTGAATGTCTGTCTAAATGTAATAATCTTACTTCCTTTGCCTTTTTTTTTTTTGTTCTTCCTGAATAGTGGTTAAGAGTTCAGTAATTAACCTTTCTATCAATTTTGTAAGAACTATGGTATGGTTTCAGCAAAATGTGTGTGTTAGTTTTGATAATGAGTAAATATGTATGTGTTACTTCATTATAATGAGTAAATAGGTATTCATAGCAAAAAGAATAAGATTAAGAGTTCATGAATAGACTTTGGTCATCACTATTATAAGAGATCCATTGATGGCACATTTAATTCTATGCTCTCTATCCTTCAGGGATCCCAGATAAGAAAACATTCGCTTGGGAAGAATAAATGAACATATGCTATGTGATGATATCGAAACCAAGCAGAGGATCATTCCAATCTACTTATTTCAGAGGCAATTGAGGTGAAATCTTAGGTGTTTAAATAGCACACTCTTAGGGGGAGACACAGTTTTGAGTTAGGGTTTTGCTTAGTTTTGGTTTTGGGTCTAAAAGTAGAGTCTTTTGGATCTTAAGGAGGCGTCTTTGCGTCTTTGAAGGTATCGGACTGTTTTCGGACACTCATACATCATCAAGGTATGTAAATTTTTCCATAATTTTTCTATATTTTGAGCTTTTTTTTGTTTTCTAATTCAAGCCACTTTTAACTTTTAACATTTTTGTTTTCTTTTCCAGATGACCCAACCAATATATCTTGCAAAGGAGGCCTACCGATTCAGGATCTTGGATGTTTATGATAAGGAGCGTTTACGTCTTTCGCATGGCCAACTGAGGGCCTTCGGATGGTCTACACACATACCGGCCTCCTTCTTCTACTACAATGGAAGTCAATCAACCTTTCCATCCTTCAGCAATATTATCAGATGCTACGGATACTTTACTTCCTAGAAAGACGAGAACGGGCAACTTATTGACGAGCACATTATTGCTTTAGAAAAGGTAGAGAGTATAAGAACTTTTTATGAAAAAAAAGTTGGTTCAATTTGGGGTCGTGGATGGAACGGCCGTCGCTACGCTTGCCAACAAAGCAAGATGGTGGAGTTTGATAAGCGGCTCATTCCTTACGATTTTCAAGAATGTCGTTAGGTTTTACATTGATCAAAAGGGGATCTATGATCCTAAATGGCTTGTCGTTTTTGAGCATGACTTTTCTGTGAAACTTTTACCGGAAAATCATGCCAAGACTCTTACTGATGTTAAAATGTTCAAAACATTTATGTGTGAAATGATTTACCTGCCATTTGCTCTTACATCGGTTGATAAGGATAATGTAAGAGATGATTTCGAGCTACCCCAAGACTTGATAACATTTATTGAGAACCTCAACAACGTAAACTTGTAAGTACACTTTTGTTTTATAAGTGTGGTGTTATTTTTGTGTTAATTTTTTGATCAAATTAATTGTGAATGTGTTTTCTCTTTTCCAAATTAACAGGACACATGTCTCGTATGAGTTTCTCTTAAGTGCCCCTTTTGTTTGGAATTGGGAGGAAAAGATGAGGGGCCTTCTAAATGCTCAGGAACTACTGACGAGACAACAAATCAACCAGACTGACCTCGACACTTTTTCTGTTAAAGGTTTTCCTAGTTTTGGAGGAATTTGAGGAATTGCCTAGCAAGATCGAGTTTCACATCATCCAGTTCTGCTCAATATATAAGATTATCCTAATGCGACAATTGCCGCTACCAATTATGCAAGTCATAGTCGCATTCTGCGATTTTGTTGGAATGCCTTTCATCATCATAACGATAGAAGAAATAACTATGTTAAGGTAGTTTCACTTTATATACACTGAATTATATTAAACCTTTTTCTTATTGATTGTTTTGTTTTTCTTTGTAACACCAAAATCGATATAGTCGCTACTCAACCAACAAGCAAATTGAGCAAACGCTGATTGTTTTGTTTCTCTTTTTTAATTATTATTATTATATTATATTATATATTATTATATTTCTCTTTTTTCGGTAATTCAATTTTTAATTTCTAATTTTTTAAATATTTTAATTACGGAAAATAAAACCTTATTTTTCTCAACCAATCAAACTTTGCCACGTCATCTCAGTGTTAACTTAACTGCGCATGTATTGTTCAATCGCCAAATTTCGTTTGCTCATGTCCTTATTTGGACAATTTCTGAAAGATTTGGTCCTGATTTGTATCCTTTTAAATGTTAGGCTCTGATTTGTGCATTTAGCCAATCAGAAAATCAATAAAAAGAAATGGTTGTGAGATTGAGAGGGGAACTAACGGTTGAGATGAAATCTTTAGGTGTTTAAGTAGCACACTTTCAGTTTAGGGGGAGACACGGTTTTCGAGTTAGGGTTTTGGTTCTAAAAGAAGTGAAAGGGAATACCTGGAGTCTTGCTCTAGTCTTCCCTTTTTCTGTTGTCTTCCACCATCAAGTAGAGTCTTTTGGGTCCAATCACTTAGGATCTTCATTTGAGTCTTTTTCGTTGGTTTCGCATTGGGTTGTAGCTTTGGAGAGGAAAGGAGGCATCTTTTTAGTGCTGAAGGCGTTTGAGTCTTTTTCGTTGGTTTCGCGTCGGGTTGTAGCTTTGGAGAGGAAATGAGGCGTCTTTTTAGTACTGGAGGTGTCGGATTGTTGAGTTTCGAGGTGGCGGCTCGGCTAGGGTTTAGCAGGTAGTAGTACCCTCATAGATCAAGGTATGTAAATTTTTCCATAATTTTTCTATATTTTTTTTCTTTCTAATTCAAGCCACTTTTAACATTTTTTTTCTTTTCCTTTCGCGCCAGATGACCAACAACCCACCTGCACCTAGTGTATTCGATGCAAAGAGGCCCTATGAGGCTACGAGTACTTGATCACTGACGTTTCTGATAAGGGGCGTTTAGGTCTTATGCATGGGCAACTGAAGGTACATAGATGGTCTAATCCCATACGGGCTTCCTTTTTCACCTACGACGGAAGTGATACATTCTTTCTATCCTTCAGCAATAATATCAGATGCTTTGGATGCTTTACTTTCTCGGACGAGCACTCGTCCATTATTGACGAGCACGTTATTGCATTTGAGAAGGTGCAGGCTATAAGATCTTTTTTTGCAAAAAAGTTGGAGAAGGTGAATGAATGGAAAACCAATCCTCAAGAGGTCTTGGCTACGCCTACCATCAAAGCAAAATGGTGGAGTTTGATAAGCGACTCATTCCCTAAGATTTTTAAAAATGTTGTTAGGTTCTACATTGATCAAAAGGGGATTATAGATCCCAAATGGCTTGTTATTTCTGATTATGCGAATTCTAATAATGACTTTTCTGTGAAACTTTTACCGTGACCGGGACATCAAAACAAGACTTTGGATGTTGAAATGTTCAAAACATTTATGTGTGAAATGATTTACTTGTCATTTGCTCTTACGCCGGTTGATAATGTAAGAGATCATTTCGGGCTACCCGAAGACTTGATCTCATTTATCCATAACCTCACCAGGCACATCAGCTTCACCAGCCAAAACTTGTAGTTTTGTTTTATAAGTATGGTGTTTTTTATGTTTTAATTTTGTTTTTATCTGTGTTAATTTTTTTTATCAAATTAATTGTGATGTAGTTCTTTTTTCCAAATTAACAGGACACGTGTCTCGTTTGACACTCTTAAGTGCCCCATTTGTTTGGAATTCGGAGGAAAGGATGAGGGTGACCAACAACCCACCTGCACTTGGTGTATTCGATGCAAAGAGGCTCTACGAGTACTTGATCACTGATGTTTCTGATAAGGGGCGTTTAGGTCTTATGCATGGGCAACTGAAGGCCCATGGATGGTCTAATCCCATACGGGCCTCCTTCTTCACCTACGACGGAAGTGATACATTTTTTTTATCCTTCAGCAATAATATCAGATGCTTCAGATGCTTTACTTTCTCGGACGAGCACTCGTCCATTATACCCGAGCATGTTATTGCATTTTAGAAGGTGCATGGTATAAGATCTTTTTTTGCAAAAAAGTTGGAGAAGGTGAAGGAATGGAACACCAATCCTCAAGAGGTCTTGGCTACACCTGCCAACAAAGCAAAGTGGTGGAGTTTGATAAGTGACTCATTCCTTAAGATTTTTAAAAATGTCGTTAGGTTCTACATTGATCAATAGGGGATTCTAGATTCCAAATGGCTGTTATTTTTTATTATGCGAATTCTAATGACGAATTTTCTGTGAAATTTTTATCGGGACCGGGACATTAGAACAAGACTTTGGATGTTGAAATATTCAAAACATTTATATGTGAAATGATTTATCTGCCATTTGCTCTTACGCCGGTTGATAATGTAAGAGATCATTACGGGCTACATAGACGAAATTAAACATTTTTGTACATTACAGAAAATGTTCAATTTCATCTTTGTACTTAAAAAAGCGATCAATTTAACTCATGCAGTCACAATATTAGGTCAATTTAGCCTCTGTGCCTACAAGAGATTAAATTGATTGTGGAAGTATAATATATAATTTGTTCGATAGATTATCCGACTTACTTGTTATTGTTGGTGATGTTACTTTTGTTCACATTTTTAGAGAGGTTAATTTCTTAATGGACTCCTTAGCCAAGTAAGGTGTTGCTAGAACTTCAAACTTAGTTGCTTGGTTGTAATCCTCTTAATAAATTCACTTCTCAGGAAAAAAAAAATAGCCTCTATACCTATGTCAATTTAGTAAAATCCTAAATATAATTCGGTAAAGAAAGACATTAAGTGAAAAGAGATAGGATAGCAAGATCAGCTATGGTATGTAATTCATTAGTGGGTTTAATTGTTTTTTTCGGCAGAAGTGATCAAGGAAAGAAAATAAAAATACAAAAAGTCCAATAATGCATACAGAAAATAATGGAACATATTGATCAAGTTCAAGGGCGAAATTTGCAAAAAGTTTTGAGCTCTTCCGCTGGTTTGTCATGACCGGCAAATCCACTGTCTACCCAAGCTGAATAACCACCTTCCATGTTACTCACATGCTCGTACCCCTGTCTCTCCAACATTATTATAATTAACAACATGCATATATAATTTCAATTATTATTACATTATTACTTAAAACACATAATAACGAAAGTCTCGAAATACAAGTTAATTTTGAGATTAAAAAAATTAATCAGATTAGTTGAAAGACGATAAGAGTCTTGACAAAAATTAATCAGATTACTCACTGCATTAAGAAGAGTAACACAGGCACGCAGAGCTCTTCCTCCACTGTTACACCCCTAGTAAATATTAAAAAAAATATTTAGACTAAATTAATTTCATTTTTCCTTTTGTTGCGTTTTTTAAAGGAAAAATAATCCCGAATTTATATATAATTCTTATGAGTTAATTAATTACCACAACTATGTGATCAACATCCTTCTTCAAGACTGAAGAGACTTGGGCTAAGAACTCCGGGTTTTCCACTCTACCTAATTATAATAATATCACACGATTGTACCCAAAAAAAATAATATCACACGATCAAATAACTTAATACATTTGTCATATATGAGGAAAATGAAAATCTATAATAATAAAAGTAATTAAAGATCATTAATGATCTTAATCCTCTTACGTACCTTCTTGTGTGATGAACATGTAAGGAACATTCAGAGCGTTGTCAATATGACTTTTATTAAACTCCTCCGGTGTCCTTTATAACAATAATAATAATCACAATAATATCATTGGCGGATCAACTCATATATATACAGTTTAATTTCTCCCGTCTCATAAATTTTTAACCCGTCGTTCTTCCTTAATTTACTGGAGAAAAAAACTATAAAAATTATCAAAATTAATGAAAAGATGGTCTCACCTTACATCCAAATAGAGGTGGCCTGATCCAAGCAAATCTTTTGCAGTTTGCACGTTGATTGTAGCAACATCTTCAGGCCTAAACAAAGAGATGAAAAATTATAAACAAAGCAGCTCCGAATATTAATATATAGTTCAAATTTTTCTAAATCTGATCAAGTAAATTACCTCTTGGGGGCATCCATGATTAATAACCAAATTGTGATTTCAGAGAAGAATGACGGATGGATTGTCGATCAACTTTTACTTTGTTAATCTTCAAAAGCTGTAGAGGTTTGTTTATATAGAAGTCTACTCCGTTTTTTCCCTGGGAATTTTATTACAATTGTATATTTTTTTTCAGAGATTGACTTTGTATACCAAAAAAAAAGTTCTTAATGTACGCAAGTACATGCATCAGCATATATAAAAATTTCTTGGAATCTCGTAATATTCTTAACCGGTCGTTATTTTACATTATATATCTCAGAGTTGACTTTACAATCTCTGTATATGTGTATAAAACATTTTAATTTGTAATAATAATATAGTTCCTAAAAAAAAAGATAAGCAAATGGTAGAATTAATATAACTTTTGACGTGCTTATATAGTTCTAATTGATGTCATTAATTAATTAGTGTTTTTGTTTGTGATTTCTTATTATATGTTGGGGTAGTTTTCTTATGACCTTTTCCATTTTTCCCCCTAATTAGTAATTAGCACCTGCTTCACCATTTTTAACCATTTTCTTTCGTCAATTAATTTGAAGCTGGATCGGTTTGTTTCCGTCCTTCCTTGCAAGCCCAAGCGCGCTATAGATATATATGTGGATATGTGGCCCAAACCAATAATGGTAAAGGGTAAATGACCCATAGGTGTTTTAATTAAATTAACTCCTGATCATTGCTGTTGGCCAAGAAAAAAAAAGTCATGATCATTGCTTTAGACAACAAATTTGGTAATTTCGGACATATCACTTATAACATTTTGTTTGTTGAACCGATATAAAACTTGTGAAGAACTCTTTTACCAGTGGCATCGACGAAGGAAGTCACTCTTTTCACTGAAAAACTAGATTGCAGTTACAGATCAGGCAAGGTCACATGAACTTTCAGCAATATTGGAGTCATTTAAACAATAATAAATTATTAATTACCTATAGTTATCCATTCACAATTTTGTATAATTATCATTTTGTTATACTCTCATTTGATATACATCATTAAATACTTGTTAACGGGGTGCCTTAAACCTTAAAATGCATTTGGGTGCAAAGTTCCTCCTTAGAAATCATGCAATATTAATGTTAATTAATAGCGCTTGAATTGAGTTAACTTGTAATAATATTGTTAAATAGCGCTTCATTTCAATTCAAATCGCCAAATACTCACACATGCACGTCGACATGATTCCATTTTCAAATTAATAGATGCCTTCTTCAAATCATAAGTGTAATTAAGTGAAAATAGCCTATATTTTTAGATCATTTGGACTAATTGCTGAAATGATATACTCCATATGAAGTATTATTATATAGTAATATGTGCTACGTAATGAAAGAGATCTAACACTCCTTAGTTCATATATTCCATAAATCAAAATCAAAACTAAGACTTCCTGCAATATTAAAATTAAAATCTAACCATACAACATTATTTGGATAAACTCAACAGGGTAACGAGTAAGAAGAGCTGTACATGAAAAAAAGTAACAAACAGGAACAGAAATATAGTACTAAAAGAAATTACAGTTCAGCTAAGTAATCGTGAAAAGTTGCAGAAACCATCAAGGGGACCTTATAATAAGATTGGTTGGAATGATCAAGGCAAGAAGTTGAGATATCTGGAACCCTGAAAGTCAAGTTTCCATCATAATTAGCAGCAGAACCCAAAGCTGCCCATTCTTGAATACTTGTTCTTCCCATAATCTCGTTGGGGAACATGAACATGTAAAGCAAAGCAAAGACAAGTAGAAGAAGAAAATAGAGATATTTTGTTGAATGGAAGAATATGTGATAGGCTACCAGAGATGGATAATACATGGTGTTACTGTTTTCAGAGAAGGAAATTAACAGAGAGAGAGAGAGAGATAATATATATAACCCAAAGTGAAGAAGAAGAAGAAGAAGAAGAAGAAGAAGAAGAAGAAGAGTACTTAGTTAATTTGTGGGCTAGTCAGTATATAGGGGTGGGTATATATATACTCACGTATTAACTCTCCTTCCTTGATATACGCACAAAATAATTGGTGTTTCGAGTGACGTAACAAAAGCATGAAGACCGCACATTTTCTTTTAGGAATTAAATAAATTGAGAGTACTCTACGTCTACGGCCTTCTTGACCTGGTGGCTTAAAAGATTAAGAGAGAGTTCATAAGAGAGACCTAGATTTGGTTCCGAACTCTCCCCTCCTCTCTATCATATAAGAACAGAACCAAAAAAAAATATTAAGAACAAGTAGGTTGCTTCTAATCCCAAGTTAGATTGGATGCAAGTGTTATAAAACACTTCGATCGACATTGGGTGGCATAAACATATAAGCTATTAGAAATTTAGAATGCATTAACAAAGGACTTTATTCTTAATTAACACTTGTTGGGTTGATCAGTTGAATAATCTCAATATCTTTTAAGTCAAGTTTCAAGTTCGAGTTTTGTGAATGGTGAAATAGATGTTAGGAGAGCTTTCCTTATATATATCGAGTCTAATACGGTTCAATCGACTCCGAATTAGTCGAGATCCAATGTGATCAATTTAAGGTTTTTTTTTTTTTTTTAGCACAAGATCAACTGGAGGATTAGTACCAAAAAGAATGACTTTATTATTCTTAAATTTTTACGAATATGAAATGAAACTAATCCCTAATTTTAGGTCAAGAGCATGAAAGTTGATTAAATTTCATTTTATCATTATTATTATATATATATTATTATATACTAATAAGGTCATTTCAAAATTGGATCAAATTAGGTAAAATCTCAAATTATGAATTTATGATAGATGATGAGCACGTAGTGAAGACTTTTGTGATCATAAATGTTGCAGTTAGGGTACATTAATTAAGGTGACATATGGTATAAGCTTAACACACATCAAACTCGTCATATCAAATTTGTTAACAAATGAAAAATAAAAAGAGCAATTAGAAACCAATGATACCATTGAATTTGGAATGGAAAATTTATGCATGACAGCATGAACTGGGTGGGCTATTAATTGGGTTGGCCGTGTATACCCCCCACACCCACACATAGGGGGACCAATATGCAGTGCTTCATTTATAGAAGGAGTTAAATTTATAATTAATGCAATTTGAATCTATACAATAAGTAGTACATCTTTCATTTCAGCCAAGCATCTCACTTCTATGCGAATTTATTATGATGGGTTACACTATATTGCAATTTTTAGTGCAAAACATGATGGAATCGATATTTTTCTATAATTACGAAAATTTGTCAAGTCTGGACCAGGTTCATCATTGTACTTCTAAAATTGAAATTTAATACATTATATTTGTCTATAAGAAAAAGAAATTTGATTGATTAGTCTATAATTATATATATGTTTTCTCATAAAAAGTAAATTAATTAAATTAATACGGTTGAGTAATAAAATTAAATGATCAATTCAGTGGCCTTAGGCTTATATAACAGATAGACTTATATATTCTTTGAATTCCTAACAACTGATGATCAAGAAGATATGTAAATTTATATTTCTTACAATATTGGAATATTGATATGCGTATCTTTCAATTAGAGAGTTGAGGCCCACAAGCTTTTGCTGCAGAATCTTGAATGCTTATATGCCTATCTCCGCCATAACATTTTCTCATCATTTTTGTAAATAATAGAGATTCATGTCCCTCTATATATATGTGTGTTTTTATTATTAGGTACATATAATTTTAATTTATAATATTAAGGATTTATAAAAAAAAAAAGGTATATAAATACTGGAAAGACAAGTAATGATAATATTCATCTACTTGCATTGCATGAGATTTCAATTCGTTCTAGCTAGATATTTTGCAAAATGGAATACGAACTAATTAATTGATGAGATAATCATCAACTCAAAGAAATCGATTTAATACATAGATCGAGGAATTTCTTTTCAATTATTTATTTATTATTATTATTATATTATTATTATTATTATTATTATATATCGCAGCATATATAGGTTTTTAGAAATTTTGCATATATAAGCACACGTACATTGAATAAAAATTATAAGCTTCATCGTGGATATACATAGCATATATAGAATTAAAAATGTGATAATCAAATAATTTTTTTATGGCTTTGTTGCACCCTTACATTTTTCAAAATGGATACTTTACACACACTTTCTTTTTTTTTTTTACACCTTTGCACCCTTAACTTTTAAAGTTAGAAAATTTGTCCCAGAATGAATGGACACCTTAACACTTCGGTTTACTTGCTAATGTGGCAATCACACGTCAGCCTCATGTGAGGCCTACAGGGGAAAAATTGGAAAAAAAACAAAACAAAACAAAAAAGCCAAATTAAGAGCCAAATTGGCAGGTTTTTTAATTTTGCTCTCGTTAATTAATCAAAATCTAACATGACTTGAATAATTTTGACTAGACTGTCAAACTATACATTTCATCATAATGAAAAC
Source organism: Corchorus olitorius (assembly GCA_001974825.2). Lineage (NCBI taxonomy): Eukaryota > Viridiplantae > Streptophyta > Magnoliopsida > Malvales > Malvaceae > Corchorus > Corchorus olitorius. Next base: position 23,019 of record AWUE01024770.1, read on the forward strand.
AATGGAAAAGGTAAAGAAACTCCTAACAGTAGCTTAGCTTATATACAATCAACCTATAACGAACTATTACTTAACCATAGACTAACTATAGCTTGACCATAGGTTAGTAATATATTAGTAACTAACTACTCTAACATCCTCCCTCAAACTTGGAATATGTTAAGTTGAATACAAGTTTTGAATTCCAAGTTTGCTGAAAGCAGTAGTGAAGTTGACAGAAGAAAGTGTCTTGGTGAAGCAATCAGCAAGCTGTAATTTAGAGCTGACAGGAAGAAGCTTGATCAATCCTTCTTGTAGTTTAGTCCTTACTACATGACAGTCTATATCAATGTGTTTTGCGCGCTCGTGGAAGACTGGATTTTGAGCAATATGCAGAGCAGAAATATTGTCACAGAATAGAGGTATTGATGAAGTTAAAGAAACCTGCAAATCTCTCAAAAGGTAGGTTATCCATTGAATCTCACATACTGTTGAGGCTAAAGCTCTGTATTCTGCCTCAGAGCTACTCCTACTGACAGTGTTTTGCTTTTTTGTTTTCCATGAGATTAAAGAATCTCCAAGAAAAACACAATATCCAGTCACTGATTTCCGAGTGTCAACACATGTTCCCCAATCTGAGTCAGAATAAGCTGTAAGCTGAAATTTTCCATGTGAGGAGAAAAGAATTCCTTGTCCAATTGAGCCTTTAAGATATCGAAGCACCCTATGTGCTACCTGAAGGTGCTCTGAAGTTGGTTTGTCAAGAAACTGAGCTAGTTGCTGGACAGCAAAACTGATGTCAGGCCTTGTTGTAGTTAAGTATTGCAACTTACCAACAAGCTGCCTATACTGTGTAACATCAGCAAGGATATCACCAGAATCCTTACTTAATCTTGTTTCTGGTAACATTGGTGTTGGGACAGGTTTATAGTCTTGAAAATCCATTTCTTTCAACAAATTCAGAGTATACTTCTTTTGACAAACATTGATACCTTTCTTGGAACAAGCAACTTCTAATCCCAGAAAGAATTTTAACTCTCCAAGATCTTTTATGCTAAACAAATCATGCAAATAAGCTTTGATAGCAGTGATTTCTTCAATGCTGTTACTGGTAAGAATAATATCATCAACATAAACCAGTAAAGCAGTAAAATTACCATTTAGAGACCTAGTAAATAGGGTGTGATCTGTCTGAGATTGTTGAAATCCATATTTCACCAGTGCATCTGTAAGCTTCTTGTTCCACTGTCGACTAGCCTGCTTAAGAACATAGAGGGATTTTATCAGTTTGCAAACCTGATTTGATCCCTGTTGATACCCTTCTGGAAGTCTCATATAAACTTCCTCAGTTAAATCCCCATGAAGAAAGGTTGTATTTACATCACACTGATGTAAATACCACCCTTTTAAAGCAGTTATGGCTAACAAAGTTCTAACTGTGGTCATCTTAGCTACTGGACTGAATGTGTCCAAGTAATCAATTCCCTCTTGTTGTGTATATCCTTTAGCAACAAGTCTTGCTTTATACCTCTCAATCGATCCATCTGCTTTCTTTTAACTTTGTAGACCCACTTACATCCAATTGCTTGTTTTCCAGGTGGTAAATCAACCAGTTGCCAAGTTTTTATCTTCTCTAGAGCTTGTAATTCTTCACTCATTGCTTGCTGCCATTGAGGACTCTGTGCAGCTTCTTTGTAATTTCGTGGTTCCTTATCTTGATCGACAGCAACTGCAAAGACTTTGTGTTTTGGAGTGATATGATCATAGGAAAATGCTGTGGATAAAGAATGAGGACTGGTTCTAGTTGTTTGAACATGATTGCATTCAAAATTAGTAAGCTTCAAGGATCGAGTTCTGTTTCTGGAACTTCTTCTAACAGGTTGACTGATGACTTGTGTGTTTGGAATGACTGGAGTGGTGTTTATAGGTAAAGAAGTGTTTGTGGGATTTTGTAAAGCATGTGAATGTTCTTGAGGAACAGAAAGAGTGGTTTCTGTATGAATATCTTGAGATTCTTCAACATTTAAAATAGTGTTTGAACTGAGTGAAGTGTCTTGTATGATGTGAGTATCATTTGGAATGCTAGAAAGGCCTATAGAATCATGAAAATCTGTAAAAGTAGGAAGAGTTGGTAATATTACTTGTTCTGCAGAATTATGCTTTGAGACCTGCAGATTGTCAGTTCTAGCATAATATGCAGAAAAAGGAAAGATAGTTTCATAAAATACTACATCTCTAGATAAGAAAACCTTTTGATTTTGTAAATCATGTAATTTGTATCCTTTTACTCCAGGGTGAAATCCTAGAAATATACATTTTATACTTCTACTGTCAAATTTGTTTTTAATATTACTGTGATTAGAAGCAAATGCAAGTGAACCAAAAACTCATAAAACTTCTATATTAGGAGGTTCATTATACAGTTTTTCAAAAGGTGTAATGTTGTTTAATACTTTAATGGGAATCCTATTTATAAGAAAAACTGCATGCATAACACATTCTCCCCAGAATTGGACAGGTAAATTAGCCTGAAACCTTAATGACCTAGCCACATTAAGAATATGCTGATGTTTTCTTTCTACTGTGCTATTCTGCTGTAGAGTTTTAATGCAGGAAGTTTGATGAAGTATACCTTTGGAATCATAAAACGATGGCATATTGAACTCTTGCCCATTATCTGTTCTGATGCACTTTACATCAGCACCAAATTGCACTTTTGCCAAAACTACAAAGTTTTGAACAATGGTCCTAGCTTCTGATTTACTTTTCATAAGAAACACCCATGTGAATCGAGAAAAATCATCTACTATAGTTAGAAAATAAGTATGTCCTTTGAAAGTAGGAGCATAATTATCTCCCCAAATATCCACATGAACAAGATCAAACACATTAAGAGAAACAGAAGAACTTATAGGAAAAGGATTTATGCTTGGATTGATGACATATTTCACACAAATCAACAGAAACAGTAGAAGGAATCATCAATTTCAGTCTAGAATTGGAAAGATGTCCTAAACGATTATGCCACAAAACAGAATTGGCATCATTGTTACAAGAAACAACATTAGAACATTGCAAAGAAACATTTTTAACAGAATCAATAGGCAAAGCAGACATAGCAGAATCAAGTTCAGTCATAGCAGAAGCATTTTGCATAGCAGAAGAATCAAGTTGCAGTTTTGTAAAGGCCACCATATCTCTTAGTAATTCCAATCATCATCCAATGATTGATATCCTGTATAACACAGTGAGAAGATACAGTGATCAAAAAACAATTGAGGTCAAAAGTTAATTTACCAACTGAGATTAAGTTGAAAGTAAATTCAGGAACATAAATAAAGTATTAGGGAAGCATTAAACTGAACAATGCCAATATGTGTAACTTGTACTCTAGTATTGTTAGGCAAACCAACAAAGATATTAAAAACAGGTTTATAAGACTTAAAATTTTTAAGAGAACAAGTTATATGGTCGGTAGCACCAGTATCTATGATCCAATCTGAAATAAAATTATGCTTGTTAGTGAAAGCATTTAAAGAAATCTTAGTATTAAGAACACAGTTTATAGAGAAAGAATTACCATAAGAAGAATGCTCATAGGGTTTCTGAACTGTGAGTGCTGCATTGACTTGATGAG
>AWUE01024771.1:0-16964 GCA_001974825.2 Corchorus olitorius
TAAGATATCGAAGCACCCTATGTGCTACCTGAAGGTGCTCTGAAGTTGGTTTGTCAAGAAACTGAGCTAGTTGCTGGACAGCAAAACTGATGTCAGGCCTTGTTGTAGTTAAGTATTGCAACTTACCAACAAGCTGCCTATACTGTGTAACATCAGCAAGGATATCACCAGAATCCTTACTTAATCTTGTTTCTGGTAACATTGGTGTTGGGACAGGTTTACAATCATGAAAATCCATTTCTTTCAACAAATCCAGAGTATACTTCTTTTGACAAACATTGATACCTTTCTTGGAACGAGCAACTTCTAATCCCAGAAAGAATTTTAACTCTCCAAGATCTTTTATGCTAAACAAATCATGCAATTAAGCTTTGATAGCAGTGATTTCTTCAATGCTGTTACTGGTAAGAATAATATCATCAACATAAACCAGTAAAGCAGTAAAATTACCATTTAGAGACCTAGTAAATAGGGTGTGATCTGTCTGAGATTGTTGAAATCCATATTTCACCAGTGCATCTGTAAGCTTCTTGTTCCACTGTCGACTAGCCTGCTTAAGAACATAGAGGGATTTTATCAGTTTGCAAACCTGATTTGATCCCTGTTGATACCCTTCTGGAAGTCTCATATAAACTTCCTCAGTTAAATCCCCATGAAGAAAGGTTGTATTTACATCACACTGATGTAAATACCACCCTTTTAAAGCAGTTATGGCTAACAAAGTTCTAACTGTGGTCATCTTAGCTACTGGACTGAATGTGTCCAAGTAATCAATTCCCTCTTGTTGTGTATATCCTTTAGCAACAAGTCTTGCTTTATACCTCTCAATCGATCCATCTGCTTTCTTTTAACTTTGTAGACCCACTTACATCCAATTGCTTGTTTTCCAGGTGGTAAATCAACTAGTTGCCAAGTTTTTGTCTTCTCTAGAGCTTGTAATTCTTCACTCATTGCTTGCTGCCATTGAGGACTCTGTGCAGCTTCTTTGTAATTTCGTGGTTCCTTATCTTGATCGACAGCAACTGCAAAGATTTGTGTTTTGGAGTGATATGATCATAGGAAAATACCGTGGATAAAGAATGAGGACTGGTTCTAGTTGTTTGAACATGATTGCATTCAGAATTAGTAAGCTTCAAGGATCGAGTTCTGTTTTTGGAACTTCTTCTAACAGGTTGACTGATGACTTGTGTGTTTGGAATGACTAGAGTGGTGTTTATAGGTAAAGAAGTGTTTGTGGGATTTTGTAAAGTATGTGAATGTTCTTGAGGAACAGGAAGAGTGGTTTTCGTATGAATATCTTGAGATTCTTCAACATTTGGAAGAGTGTTTGAACTGAGTGAAGTGTCTTGTATGATTTGAGTATCATTTGGAATGCCAGAAAGGCCTATAGAATCATGAAAATCTGCAAAAGTAGGAAGAGTTGGTAATATTACTTGTTCTGCAGAATTATGCTTTGAGAACTGCAGATTGTCAGTTCTAGCATAATCTGCAGAAAAAGGAAAGATAGTTTCATAAAATACTACATCTCTAGATAAGAAAACCTTTTGATTTTGTAAATCATATAATTTGTATCCTTTTACTCCAGGGTGAAATCCTAGAAATATACATTTTATACTTCTACTGTCAAATTTGTTTTTAATATTACTGTGATTAGAAGCAAATGCAAGTGAACCAAAAACTCTTAAAACTTCTATATTAGGAGGTTCATTATACAGTTTTTCAAAAGGTGTAATGTTGTTTAATACTTTAGTTAGACCTGGCAATTCGGGTCTTGACACGACACGACACGACACGCAACGAGATACGTTTAGCCGTGTTCGTGTTTGGCTTAACATGTCTCGTGTCCGAATCGTGTCAGACACGATTATGGTAATCGTGTTTCGTGTCATAATCGTGTCAAGACACGATTAACACGTTCAAGACACGAGAGACACGCCTTAGTTAACGGGTTAACACGAAAACACGACAACCTGTTACACGACACACATTAGACACGTTAATTAAAACTTTAAAATCTAATATACCAAACCCAATTAGGCAATTACTCAATTATGTTTTAAAATTAAACATTTTTAGTTCTGATTATATATATTTTAGTTAATTGAAATATTTGAAAAATTGAATCGTGTCAACGTGTCGTGTCGTGTCATGACCTGTTACACGACTTAGTCGTGTAAACAGATCTCGTGTCCAGTGTACACGTTTAAAAACAGGTCTCGTGTTCGTGTTTAAATTTCGTGACACGATTAATAATCATGTCGTGTTCGTGTCATGTCTAATATGTGTTTATACCCTATGTAAACACGACACGAAACATGACACGAAACATGACACGAAACACGAATTGCCAGGTCTAACTTTAGTGGGAATCCTATTTATAAGAAAAACTGCATGCATAACACATTCTCCCCAGAATTGGATAGGTAAATTAGCCTGAAACCTTAATGACCTAGCCACATTAAGAATATGTTGATGTTTTCTTTCTACTGTGCTATTCTGCTGTGGAGTTTTAATGCAGGAAGTTTGATGAAGTATACCTTTGGAATCATAAAACGATGGCATATTGAACTCGTGCCCATTATCTGTTCTGATGCACTTTACATCAGCACCAAATTGCACTTTTGCCAAAACTACAAAGTTTTGAACAATGGTCCTAGCTTCTGATTTACTTTTCATAAGAAACACCCATGTGAATCGATAAAAAATCATCTACTATAGTTAGAAAATAAGTATGTCCTTTGAAAGTAGGAGCATAATTATCTCCCCAAATATCCACATGAACAAGATCAAACACATTAAGAGAAACAGAAGAACTTATAGGAAAAGGAAAACGTTTATGCTTGGATTGATGACATATTTCACACAAATCAACAGAACAGTAGAAGGAATCATCAATTTCAGTCTAGAATTGGAAAGATGTCCTAAACGATTATGCCACAAAACAGAATTGGCATCATTGTTACAAGAAACAACATTAGAACATTGCAAAGAAACATTTTTAACAGAATCAATAGGCAAAGCAGACATAGCAGAATCAAGTTCAGTCATAGCAGAAGCATTTTGCATAGCTAAAGAATCAAGTTGCAGTTTGTAAAGGCCATCATATCTCTTAGCAATTCCAATCATCATCCAATGATTGATATCTTGTATAACACAGTGAGAAGATACAGTGATCAAACAACAATTGAGGTCAAAAGTTAATTTACCAACTGAGATTAAGTTGAAAGTAAATTCAGGAACATAAAGGACATCATAAAGTATTAGGGAAGCATTAAACTGAACAATGCCAATATGTGTAACTTGTACTCTAGTATTGTTAGGCAAACCAACAAAGATATTAGAAACAGGTTTATAAGACTTAAAATTTTTAAGAGAACAAGTTATATGTTCAGTAGCACCAGTATCTATGATCCAATCTGAAATAAAATTATTCTTGTTAGTGAAAGCATTTAAAGAAATCTTAGTATTAAGAACATAGTTTATAGAGAAAGAATTACCATAAGAAGAATGCTCAGAGGGTTTCTGAACTGTGAGTGCTGCATTGACCTGATGAGTTGAAGCAGAATTTGATTGGATCATGGACATAATTTGATCATATTGATCTCTGGTGAATTGATAATGCTGTGAAGAATCTGGCAAATGAGGCACCATTGCAGGAACAGAAGATACAGTACCATTGAGCACAGGAGCAGCAAGTGGATCTTCCAAAACCTCCACTGCATTAGCATGATGAGCAGGGCGTTTTCCTTTGTAATTAGGATTAAAGCCTTGAGGAAAACCATGCTTTTTATAGCATTTATCAATGGTATGCCCCTCTCTTCCACAAAAAGTACAAACAATTGGTTTCTTTCCTGGATTATAAAATTTCTTTGGAGCAAAGGAAGAAGGATTGCCCTTGACAGCAAGAACATTGACATTGGAGATAGGCAAGATAGATCTTTCTTGTTGAATAACCATAGAAAAAGCTTTATTCACAGAAGGCAAAGGATCCATGAGTAAGATCTGAGATTTGACATTAGAGTAAGACTCATTGAGTCCCTTAAGAAAAGTTATAACCTGATCATTATCAGAATATTGCCTGATCTTTGAAAGGCCACAAGAACAAACAGGTTGACAGGCACAAGATGGAATAGGTCGCAAAAGTTGAAACTCATCCCATAGGATCTTGAGTTTAGTAAAGTAATCATGAACAGATAGAGTACCTTGTGTAGAACAATGAATTTCAGTTTGTAAGTCACATATTCGAAAAGAATTGGTTTGACCAAACCTTGCCCTGAGATCTTTCCAAATTGCCTGAGCAGGGCCCAACCAGAGGATGGACTGAGCAATTGAAGTCGAGACAGCGTTAACAAGCCAAGAAATTACTAGATTGTTGCAACGTTTCCATGGCAGAAACAAAGGATCAGTAGCAACAGTTGGAGACACAATGGTTCCATCAACAAAATCTAACTTATTCTTTGACAACATAGCCATTTGCATTGCTCTTTCCCACTAGTAGTAATTTGGACCAGTAAGGACTGAAGAGACGAGAACAACTGAAGGATTTTCGCTTGGATGGATGAAGTAAGGGCTAGAGGGCAATTCCTCTGGTTTAATTGAAGCAGAAGCCATTAATGAAGAAAAAAAGAATGTTAAAAGATTGAAGAGAAAATGAACCAAGAACCATGTTTGGGTAGAGAGAGAAAGAAAGAAAATGCTAAGAAACTGAAGAAACAATAACCGTTTCTTCACAGAAAGAAAAAGAAGAGAAAGTTGCGGAAAAAGAAAGATAATTTCTCTGATACCATGTCAAACTATACATTTCATCATAATGAAAACAATGGAAAAGGTAAAGAAACTCCTAACAGTAGCTTAGCTTATATACAATCAACCTATAACTAACTATTACTTAACCATAGACTAACCATAGATTAACTATAGCTTGACTATAGGTTAGTAATATATTAGTAACAAACTAACTGTAATAACTAACTACTCTAACATAGACCAACATTTTGAACGGCATTTAAGAATTTAGAGATCATGACTTGAATAAATCTAGAGCCTTTTTGATTGCAAGGAGTAATTTGACTTGATTTCCAAAACGAAAATCGAAACTATAAACTCAAAAAAGTGTCAGCACTCAGCATGCGAGTTTAGTACTCTTTCCCCTTTGATCCATAAGTCACTATATATACATATGTTTTCATTCACCTATCAATCATTAATAAGAAAATTGATGAATCAAGCAGATGTCGATGAGTAGTCCAAAAAAGTGATATATATCCCGCAGGGTTTCAAATTATCATGTGTCAATTTCAACAAAAGCTTCAAATTAAGATCAGAGATGGACCACAAGGCGCCATATATGAACTGCATATATATATTTTCCTTCCTTTTGTTGCTTGGGGGACTGGTTATTAATTAAGTTGTTGATCTATTAATAAAATTTCTTATCGGCCTTTGAAAAAGAAAAAGTGAAGTGCATGTTAATTTGGAGTTAGGGTAAGAGAAGATATCATAACTCAAGTCTACATTAATAGGATAAGAAATACTATAATTATTTTATATAAAAATTGAGTCATCTCATCTTTTTTAATCTTCAAACCTACTTTCTAATACACAATAACTACTAAGATGACTTTAAAATGGGAAAGAGAAAGAGTAATATGGGTAAAAATTGTAAAAGGTTTAAGTTTTTTTAAAAAAAAAAACTAATTTTCTTAATAGGTGTGATATAAATAAAAAGGACTGATATATACTCCCTCAGTCCGTAATTAGATATCCGATACTCTTGGTCAACAAACACTAAATTTTGATTATTGTTTATAAAAAAAATAAGTATAATTTAATTTTAAAAAAATATGTGTTGAAAAGTTTGTAATTCAAAGTTTATAAGTGTTATTTTTAAAAATTATTTTGCTTAATATATTTTTTTTATAAACAATGGTCAAAATTTAGTGTTTATTGACCAAGAGTGGACATCTAATTGGGGACAGAGAGAATATACCGAGACAGAGAGAGTACACATATATATAAAAGAAATTTTGGTTGCTGGATTTTAATTAAATGAGGGCAATAGAGGATATGGTGATTGGTTGGTGAACTACTAGTTTCAAACGATTTGCTAGTGTTGGAGATGGACATTGGACAGTTGGGGGTTGGGATTTGGAAATTCATATACTATTGTAAAGCTAGCATGTTGGGTTTTGCAGCTCTAAGAGTTGTGTTATTTAAGTTGTTTTTGCAGACGATAGCAAAAGACAGGAACATTAAATGTTGAAATATATGCTAGGATATGTTTATGGAATTTGTCTTGACGTGCTTCAAATCCCTTGATGGAAGCCATTTTCATTTTTTCAAACTTTCAATATTTCAACCACGCAACATGATAATGATTGAATGTATATATACGCGTGGCTCTTCTCCTTTTCTCTGTTTTCTTCCTAAAGATTTTAATTCAAACAAAAATCTTTTAATAATAAAATATATTCATGCAAGTATTATTGAACCACATATATGTATCATAAATTCATAATCCGATCCCGTATATATTTTTCTTAATTTACCAACAATATAAAGTTTTTTTAAAGATAAAAAGAAGTAAAAAAAAAAATGGAAACGTTTGAGATTATTTTATAGTATAGACTAGAATTTATTATTTTATTCTATTAAGAGCAAAACTTTTCAAAATCGGTTTAATTTGGATCAAAATCATTTAATTTGATCTATTAGGGACAAAATTTCCTAAAATCGGTTCAATTAAGGCAAGGCCTCAATTTGGGGTAGGTTCTTTTCGCGAGTGATGAATACGTATTGTTAGCCTTAACGGTTACTGATATATCGTTTGTTAAGTAATCAAACCTTTTATTCATTAAAAGGAATCCCATAAAATACCAACTGCCTCTACAAAACTGACACGTGGACCCTTATGTTATTGACACTGACACCTGTATTTAATTCCCTATTATTTCATTGCCTGACACGTTTATTTTTTTTTATTTTTTTTTCCATTTTTGGGTCACCGTGGACTTGGGCTTCATCATGTTTATTTTCATCGGTCCTTTTTATTTAAAACTTCAATCGTATAATAAACAAAAAGTGAAAAAACAAAAATGCAAAATATCTTACCGCACAACTCTTGTTTACTTTAAAGTTTTTAATTTATTGATAGGTTTTTCCCTTATTTGGAAAATTCAAAAACATTTTGCCCTTATTTTGTCAAACAAGAAAATGTTTTGCCTCTATCATATCACCATTAACATTTCGACAAGATTATGCCTTTATTAGTTGGACAGGTGTCATGTGTATAACTTTTCACACACCACCTATCTAAATTGATGTCCTTTGCACTAAATTGAATTGATTTTGGGATGTTTTGCTCTTAATCGATTAAATTAAAGGGTTTTATCCCAAAATAAGTTGATTCTTAAATGTTTTGTCCCAAATTGAACATTTAGCCAATTTATTTTTTAAAGTATCAGTATATCATTTTACTCATTTATTATTTCTTGCAAATCGCATTTTCTTTAAAAGAAAACTCCTTTTGTGTCTGTTTGGTCTAAGCTTATTTTACAGTTTATATACTGAAAAAGTTTAAAGTGGGCCAAACAAGAAATCCAGAAGTGTTTTCAAAAGTACTTTCTCGTTGTTTTTTAACTAAAAGTCAGAGTTCTAAATTGAAACTTTTTTAGAAACATTTATATCAATAAATAAGTTTGGCGAGACAATATATCTTCTTATAATCATTTTTCTCTCTTTCCTTCTCCTTTTCTCTTCTTTTTTTTCTCCCTTATTGTTTTTGGTACATAAAAATAGCAAAATATAAGTCTCTTTGGAAAAGTGGTGAATCTTGAACTCAAGATTTCTCAACAAGATGAGAAATCTTCTTTTCTGACTTTCTGTTCACTCTTCTTTGTTGATGGCAACAGCTAGATTTTGTCTAAGCAAAAAGGCTTTGGCCCAAATTTCGGCAAACCCAAGGCTGCGCCACATTCGGCCTGTCAAGGTTATAGATTTACCCACAAAAATCCTAAAGCTTAGCCTGCAGAGATTGCAAGTTTGATAAACTCTGCTAAAACCCTCTGCCAACAGTTCACAACCAAATGTTTCCTTAATTTTTATATATATAATAACTAAAAGTGGAATTTCAAGAACTAATAGGCACCCTCTCAACTATATACAGAAAAACTAGAAAGACTTTCACATTTTGCATTTTTCCTAATGTATCAGACATTATAGCAATCTCCATCTTTTTCAGAACAAAGTACAGTTTGTATGTACCTAGTAAGACTGACTATATATATACAATTACAGCCGAAAACAAACTTATTTATATCCAATTTCTTCAAACTTCTTTGGTGGAAACAAGTTTTTGTTCCCACTTATATGTCCTTAACTTAAACATAGTAAAGCATTCCGATTTCGATAAGAGAAGTATGAGGAACCCCAAGAGCAACTGCAGGACGCCTACTATTACGTCTGAGAAACCCATAGATTATGTTAATTACAAATTTCTTAATGAAGGAAGATGTTGAATTGGCTATGATATGAGTATTTGCCATCATGTAAGCCATGCCAGATTCCTTTGCTTCCATTAGTTCATGGATTTCATTACTTGTGCTAGCAGCAGCAGGAAATGGTGATTGCCCCATTGATGCTAAGTCTTCACTAATACTAATAGGCTCACATTTCAGAAACTCAGAGACTTTTTCAATTAGCTGTGTTTCAAAGTCATAGCTATCACCAACATCCTTGTATCCAAACCTATCCATTGTAATAATGATAAGTCTCAGTACGTAGCTTATGTTGGGCTTAATGCCCTTTTTGCCCCCCTAAACTTGTACGATTTTGACATTGTACCCCCTAAACTTTAAGTTTGGATATTTTGCCCCCTAAACTTGCAATTTGGAACCATTTTAACCCCTCTTTAACGGTATTGCTAACGTGGCAATGCCGCGTCGGACCAAAATGCCACGTGGCAAGGCCACGTCAGACCAAGGCGCTGATGTGGCATTGCCACGTATGCAATATCGTTTGAGAGGGACCAAAATGGCTCCAAATTGCAAAGCTCAAGGGACAAAATATCCAAAATTTAAAGTTTAGGGCCAAAACGTCAAAATCGTACAAGTTCAGGGGGCAGAAAGGGCATTTAAGCCGCTTATGTTGAAATTATGGATTTAGGAATTTGGTTAATTTGCAATTACCTTACAGTACACCGGTAAAAACAGAATTCAGCAGGGCCAAACCGGGATATAAGAAAGCGATTTTCAGCTGCAACTTTTGGAACCATAACATTTTGAAGGGTCACAAAGATGAGGACCTGATGGAATGCTGGAAAACTTGCAATAAAATGTGCAAACATTGGTGGGATACCGGATGATACATTGGAGTAAACTAGGCCAATTCCTGGAATCCTTGTTATTCCAAGGCCTGGACCAAGAGCAGCAAAACTGTCCAAAGAAACCTTATTCTGCAACTCAAATGACTGTTTTTTTGAAGTCCCATAGTGCCAAATTAACATCAAAGACATTATTACCGCGGAGACAAGGAGCGGAAGCCATCCCCCTTTGTGCACTTTAGCAAGGCAAGCAGAGAAATAAAGCAGTTCCACAGATCCAAAGGTTATTACAAACAACAATGCTAGGAAAACACTTTGATTCCAAACAGTAGTGATGATCAAAAACATCAAGCAGGTTGTGACAAACATGACTGTAATCACAGCAAGGCCTGTGTAAACAAAAACAAAGGTGAAAAAAATTACATAGTTGGCTTAGATAGTTGGCTTAGAGTGCAAGCAAAAGGAAGAATGTATGGAAAGATGTATAATAAGGTGAGAAGCACAAACCATATGCATTGCCAATCATGTCAGTGTCTCTAAATCCAATAACAACAGCAAGGCATAGCAGCATTAACATCCAGTTTACCTCTGGTATGTATATCTGCCCGTGTATTTGCTTCGATGTATGTATTATCTTAACACGGGGAAAGCAACTTAGTGCCCTGCACTGACTAATGAGGGAGAATGTAGCAGAGATTATTGCTTGACTTCCAACTACTGTTGCAAGAGTGGCAATAATAAACACTGGCCAAAATACAGCCTCTAGATGCAAAGGAAGAAATGCAGCAGAAAAAAGAAACATCAGATTACACAGATTGAAATGACTATGGTAATGCCTTGGTTTAAGATTATGTTCTTTCAAGTAAAGTTGTAAGTTTTTATGCTTACTGGGAATGGCCTTGTAGAAACTACTTTGTAGATCCATTGTATGCTTGGATAAATAAGCAGCTTCACCCATGTAGGCTACCACTAGACAAGGATAAACAACTGCTGTAAAGCCTATCTGTCATTAATCCATTTATCAAAAATTAGCAAATTTGTTACTGAAATTAATGACTAAAACATCATAGATACAAGGAAGAAACAGTAAGTACCCTGACAGAAAGCTGGGAAAAATGACCTAGATCAGCAAACATAGCTTCTGTACCTGAAAGAGAAATCATAGTATGGTCAAGTTTCCCAAAATAGAAAAACTTCCCATCAGAAACAAAAAAAGTAATGGTCCTGAAATAAACCTGTAATGCACAGGACAATGCCGCCTAGGGAACACCATCCATCTTTTCCAGCTTTCTTGAAGAAGTTATAGATATAGTATGGTGAGACAGCGTATAAAACACGAGGATTCCAGTGAAATATGTTGTAAATGCCAACTCCAGCAATACATATAAGCCATCCTATCAAAATTGGAGCAAATAGGAATCCAACTCTGTGTGTTCCATAGTGCTGAAGAGCAAACAGGCCAACCAAGATGATGCAGGCCAAGAACACAATATGATCTGTCAAAAGCATGAACATATCAGATGATTGAAACTTCCTGTAAAAATACTAGAAATTCTGGTCGAACTTACTCTCATGTAAATGTGTAATCTTAATCTGTAATCCAGAGACTGCAGAGAGGACTGTAAAACAAAATCAAAGAAACCTCTCTAATCAGCAAGTCTACTACAAATTCAAGTAATATAAGAATAATTCAAACATATTAAACCAAAAACAAGAAAAGTATAAGTTCCAAGAGACAGAATGATTGATATGATTAAGGTCATACCAGACATAGTTGGGGTGAGGATTCCATCACCAATAACCATGCTTGTCCCAAGAAGAACAACAAGCAGTAGAACAACCTTAGAGCTTTTATATTTCTCAAAGAAATGCTTTATGAGTAAACTACTTCGCGTGTCCTCGATGAATTCTTCAGACTTATCAGCAGACATATGCTCATCTGCTACATCACTAGTATTCAAAAGGCCCATCCTTGAACGCCGGCAGAGCAATGAGAACAAGGCAAAGGTTCCACCTGCAAAAAAAAAAGATTTAAAAATTATGTTCATTAAAAACAAGCAATGAAATGCTTGAAAAAAAAAGAAGCATAAGTTATAGAATTAGGTTGGCACCTTCACCATTGTCATCAGCACCTAAAACAAAAACTGCATACTTGAGAAGAGGGATGATTGTCAAAGTCCACAAAATCAAAGAAAGTACCCCAAAAATTTCATGTTCTTCCTTGTAAGAGTACAAACTCCCAGTGAATGTGCTCTTATAGACGTATATAGGGGATATAGAAAGATCTCCATATACAATCCCAAAGCTTTGATAAGCAAGACACAGAGTTGTACTGCAAATTTTCTGGCAAGGAATAAGAAAGTAACTGTAACTATAAGATAATGAAAATTATTGGATAGTTTGTGCAAAATTTCTGGCAAAGCATGTTGAAACTTGAAAGCAGAAACTAATTTGCAAAATGTAAGACTCTCAAATGAAGAAAGAATCAAATGTTTCTTGACTTTCCTAGGAAACAAACAGAGAGCAGAATTGTATAAGACTGATGTAAAGTTCCAAAACTTACCAGTCGAGAAACATGGGGTTTTGAGTCAGTTTGAGATTCCAATTCCATACTTAAACTTGAACTCATTGATATATATGGAATTTCGTGACACCTTTAACTACAACTTTTTTATTCAGACAACATTTAACACTCAAATAGGATAATCAAAGTTGTTGTTTTCAGTTTGAAAGACCAAAACAGAACAACAACAAAAAAAACATTGAAGATACACCAGAAAGTGAGGAGATGAGAAAAAAAATGGATTAAATGAAACAGTATCTTAAACTTTGATTCTTTTTGGACATGAATGGAATCTGAGGAAAGAGACAGAGAAAAAGTTAGAAGTTGAGAATGAACATATTTGTGACAGTGGCATGCAGTTAAATAGAAAGAGTCAAAGAAAGGTCCGTACTATGACTTTTTGGATCCACCCATGATATGATTCGGTGGTTACTAAAAACTGAACCAAAAATAAAAGAAAAATCTTCTTTTTTGCCATTTTTAAACACTCCTTTTAGTTTCTTCATTGTCTTTCTTTTCTGACTTTCGTCTCATTATTAAGTTCTTTGACTTTAGTATTTTTCAATAACTTCATTAACTTCCCACAAGTTCAACAAACCAAGAAGAGCATTTAAGTTTTGAACCAAAAAAGAAAAAGAGAGCACTTATATAGGCTAAAATCGCAATTAAGGACCAACTGGTGTGGGAAATCTTGATTTCATTCCTAACCTTTTAATTGGGTCAACCAAGTGCCCAATGTTTCAAAAGGTATTGATTTGGTCCCTATAACCTTTTAACTTATGTTTCTAAATTTAGTCAAATAAGGCCTGATAACAATTTATATCTTTCCTAATTAATCTTATCTTATATATATTCATTTTATTAATATTCTCTAATTGGAATATGGATTCTTCCTCTCTAATTCAAAATTTTCTTTACTTTTTTTTCTTTCAAATTTCAACTTCTTTTTCACTTATCTTTATCATTGAAAAACCGAATTTTAATAGATTCCTAACCAGACACTTAGCTGATCCAAATGAAAAACAATACTAGAACTTTAATTGACCTAATTAAAAGGTTTATAGTTCAAATTGTGATTTTCTGTAAACTTTGAACCCCTAAATTGGAGATCTCATCCTTTAGGTTAACTTGATAATCAAGCACCAACTGCCAAATTAAATCTCGAAGTACACTATATATGACTTAGACTTAAAATCTCCACCATGTATTATATTACACTTTATTTTAGTACTAATTTTTAATTTTCATAAGCATAAGCTCCACAAGAAAATTGTAGTTATAATTAATAGTGTTTGTATTTTCTTTTAATAGTGTTTGTATTTTCTTTTACTAATTGTACTGCAGTAATCTGGGCCTCAAATTTTTAAACATTGGGGAACAAGTATCACTAAAGTTTTTTTTTTTTTGAAAAAGTATCACTAAAGTTAGGTAAATGGTTAATGTGTCATTAAAATATTGTAGCAAGTGTTTTATAGTAGTACATAACATATATGTTTGGGAGTTAATGCAATAGTATATGTTTGGTGGGTTGTAAATGGGTGTTTCGAGTCAAAATGAACAAAGATGGTATAGTGGAGAGATTAAAAGCCCGGCTAGTTACAAAAGGTTTCCATCAACTTCCTGATCTCGATTACAATGAGACATTCAGCCCGGTAATTAAACCTCATTCTATTCGTCTCATTTTGTCATTGGCAATACAACATAATTGGCCAATTAAGCAATTGGATGTGTCCAATGCTTTTCTTCATGGGAAAATGGAAGAAGAAGTTTTCATGGAACAACCCACAGGATTTGTTGATCCAAATATTCCAACACATGTTTGTCGATTACTCAAATCTCGGGTATGGTACAAATGTCTTACAGACAAGCTCGCTCAGCTTGGATTTCTTGGCTCCAAAACAGACTCATCGTTATTCTTCTATGCATATGGTAATGACCGGTTGTATTGTTTAATCTATGTCGATGATATAATCATTACAGGTTCCAACCCGACATCAATTGCTACTTTGATTCGATCCTTGCAGTCTTCTTTTGCTGTCAAGGAACTTGGAAATTTAAGCTATTTCCTAGGTGTGGAAGTCACTAAAACAGCCGATGGTATGCATCTCATTCAATCTAAATATGCTGCTGAGTTATTGGCCAACACAAACATGGACAAGGCAAATTTGATTGCCACTCCTTCTTGTCCACAACAGAAATTGATGAAAGACGATAGCAGCTTGTTTTCTGATCCCGGGCTCTATCGTAGCATTGTTGGCGGCCTTCAATATCTATCCATCACTTGACCCGGCATTGCTTACTCAGTCAATCGAATATTTCAATTCATGCACTCCCCAACAGAGCAACATTGGTCCACTGTCAAAAGAATACTTCGATACTTAGTGGGCACCTTACGGTATGGTTTATATCTCACTAAGCACTCAAATTCTCAAATTTTTGTCTACTCTGATTCGGATTGGGGAGGTTGTCTCGATGATCGAAAATCAACTACGGGCATTGCCATCTTCTATGGCTCCAACCTCATTTCCTGGACTAGTAAAAAGCAAAGAACAGCTTCTCGTTCCTCAACGGAGGCAGAACATCGGGCTTTGGCTTCTGCTACAAGTGAAGTACATTGGCTCTATGCATTGCTTTTAGAAATAGGACTGACTCCTACCACTAAGCCTGTCATATGGTGTGATAACTTGAGTGCCACATACCTTACGGATACTCCAATTTTCATTATGTTAGAGACAAAGTCATGAAGAAGGAGCTCATTGTCAAGTATATCTCCAGTGCTGATCAAATAGCTGATGGTCTAACAAAATTTCTCTCTCGGGCAAGGTTTCTTCTCCTTCGAGACAAGCTACGAGTTCTTCAAAGCCCTCCTAACTTGAGGGAGGGTGATAAGGATAATCAACTCTCTCATGATAAGGATAGAGTTCACTCTTGATTATACTTCTATGTAACTTATCTTTCTCCTATGTAATCTCTATCTATGTGTAAACCTATTGTATAAATACCTTTGTAAACCAAATCAAAGCAACTGGGGTCAATCGAGATTGTTTGTTGCCTGTTGTGGCTATTATGGTCGAACAGGAACAAGGTACTTCATGACTCTGTATGTAAATTGACGGCATCAATTAGTATGTTGGCAATAAGATTGTTAGTGAGGAAGAATTAGTTAGTAGGCCTGCCATTCTGCCTTCTAGCCGTCCGGTTCAACGCTGGCAACCACCTCCGATAGGAATTGTTAAACTCAATACCGAAGCTTCTTTTAGTCGTGATAAAGGTGAGGCTGGATTGGGAGTTGTTATACGAGATCATTTGGGACGAGTGCTGCTAAGTGGAGTTGCGAGAATCTCGAATGTGCCTGACTCTTTATTTGTTGAGGTCTACACTATTCGATTTGGACTGTTACTAGCATTTACGTTTGGCCATCTATCTTGCCATGTTGAAAGTGACTCACTACTAGCTATCCGGGAGCTGAAGAGAAGAGATGTGGTGTTATGGGAAGGTGGAGCTTTAATAAGTCAGATTAGAGAATTAGTTTCCAATTTTACTATTTGTTCTTTCCAACATGTAAATAGAACAGCAAATTCTCTTGCTCATACATTAGCTCAATATGATTGTTCTGTTGAGCCTAATCATGTTTGGTGTGGTTTACCACTACACGTTTGTAATCTTGACAGTTAATGTCTAAATGAAAGTACTAATTTCTCAAAAAAAAACATCAATAATACCTAAGCCGTTCTAGCCTTTACAAATAAGTCCTTAAACTGACTTAATTAACTCCTTAACACCTACCATATTTTCTTTCATTTCTCTACATTCCCAAACTGACTTGATCATCAAAGTGCATCGTGGATCTAAGCACCCTAATCAATTTTAGATTATACATTTTCAGATCCAACAGCAACTAATCAAATTATGCCAATAAGATTTTGTTTAGAAGTGTATAAATATATATATTTCACACCATTATATTTTTTTTTCTCTTTAAAAGTAGTAGTTTTGACTGTTGATGCATCTTAGGAATATATATAATAAAAAACCTTTATGTCAATAACAATTTTAGTCACCAATATTCTTAATTTTTCTGCAATTGGATAAGTGGAATCTTATAACATAGCGATTATAACAAAGCAATTAATATAAGTCATGATCTTTCGACGTCGAAGAAACCTAGTACATGTCAATACTCAGTTTGGAATTACTAAAAATTTAAAGAGAGCTTCTAAATCAGTCAATTTCTACTAGCCAAAAACATTTCCCTACCCTACACTTTTTTTAAAATGAACTTCCTGCTCATGTGGACTGATATATATGAAGAGGAAGCAATCTTTAATTTAATAGGACCGGGAATTAATAGTATGACATTCTTAACCCTAACCAACAATTTTCAGTTTTGTTATGTGAAGATATGGTCAAGTTTACAAGCAATTTAAAATACTAAAAATTAAACTGACAACAAGTTCATGTGTTTTTTTTCTGACGTGAAATTTGCAGTTTTTGGTGGTACGTGGAAAATGAGAAATTAATACGTAAATATGGTCATGTTTCGTAAGTGTTTATTAGGGAAATATTTTTTCCTTCTAGGACAAAGATACATTAGGCAATCTACCAAATTTTGGCCAGAAATTTGGTGATTTCAATACGGGCCATATGCACACTTCATATTCTGTTTCGAATTTATAATGAATAGTGATCAAGCTTTTTAGCATAACTTGATTGAAATGCTACAAGTTTTATGGCAACAGGATTTCTATTTTCAACCCCCAATAAGAAAATCAAATCTCAAAACCCAATTTGTTTCCACCAAATTTGTCAATGAAACAGATTTCCTTGTTCATTCGTCTTTAGTTTTCCTTTCTTTCATTCGTTTTCTGTTACCTCACCATAACTGTCGAAGCATCCGTGTTCTTTCTGCTTTACTCGTGGTTGGGCCCTCACAGCAAAAACCTCGACCATTGTTTGAAAAAGAAGTATGGGTCGTCTTGTTTCATGGACCCAATCCTAGCGGTCAAGGGACTAGGAAGGAAGGGCCTTCTTTTGGGCCTTGGCCTCTGATTTCCAATTTGATTTCTAGTTTTGTTTACTTAT
>AWUE01024772.1:0-23370 GCA_001974825.2 Corchorus olitorius
AAAACTCACCAGAGCAAAGAAGACTCGCGGAGAAATCGACTCAGATTTCTAGAGGAGGAAGAAATGGTGAGTGAGACTGGCGAATTGAAATCTAGGGTTTACCTGAAATGGGGTTTCCCAACTTTAAATTACTAAGAAAGAAGATAAATCGACATCAACTGGTGAGGCCAACCAAAGATTTCAAGTTAGGAACTGAACCCATGGCATAGTCTTTCAAAATTTGAAGAGAATGGTATCGATTTGGAAATGGCAAGAGGAGCAGATGAGAGGGAGAGAAGAACACGAAGCTCAGAAAGGAAGAGGGAAGTTAGAATAAAATATATATATATATAGGGGCGTAATTAACTCATTTGTGGGAGGATATTTTTGTCCAAATTGCCCAACTTTTTATTCCTCCCCCGCGCGGAATAGCTAAAAATAGAAGGGAGGTGGTAATACTTTTTCCGGATCCATGGGGAATAAATGTGCTATGGAAAAACTATTCCCCCCTCTATTTTCCAACCAAACCAGTTCATAACCCACCTACCAGACATAGCCATTCTATTCCTTGCCTATTATGCATACCAAACATACCGTAAGTGTTATCTTATTTAAGATTCAGTTGGTTTATCAAATACATTTTTCCACTATTCTCATCTATACAATAACTAATTTAACCCGTATAATAACTCATTTCACAAATTTCACTCCCAACGAACCAATCTCACTGATCTACCAAACGAGCCTTAATTTGCTTTCATTGCCCTTTGTCTTTTTATATTGTATCCATATAATGTTTGACAAAAACTTGCGTCACATCGTATGATCAAGAATCAAAATACTCCTCCGCACTTCATTTAACCAAATAAATACAATTTTTCTTAAAACTTTGTATCAAACACAACATGGGTACGGAAAGTGAAATCGAGGGAGTATTAGTATTAAGCAGTAAAATGCTTTTGATAATATATAAAGTTAGGAGAGTAAATAGAATGTGAAGTGTAATCTATGTATTACCAACATCTGGTTGGTGAATGGTTGAACTTGAAACAATATGGTTTGTGTGGTTTATGATAGAGTTGTGCAAACTTAGTTTGAAATAATCTTCTCTAGTGTCTAGAAGTATTTGAGTCATCTACAATGGATTCATCATAACTAATAAAATGATTTTTTCGCTTACAATTTATTACTAATTAATCCTGTTCAAATTTAATCGTGGTTAAAACTCTTCTAAAAAGATTTTCTTTATTCACAAAAGTTCGAATTCGAGATTTTATTTAAAAGAAATAATTAATTATATCGAATCATACTAATTTGAACAAATCAATTAAGCTAGTATATATGGGTTATATGGATATGGTTCACAATCATGCCAAAATATTGTCACTAAATAAACAAATAACGTACGTATGTTCATAACAGGTAGCATACACATAATTTCATAGACATTTTGAAACTAATTACCAAATTAAGCACACCATTCTCACAAAAGAAAGGAAAAGCATGTACGCCATCTCGAATATATAGGCAAATTTGAGATTAAAATTCCAACAATTTTTATTATACTGCAAATTGCTAATGGAATCTGATTCTGATTCAACTTTTCAAGTTTCTTTTCCATGAAAAGAGTGTAACTGCAATTTAGACCAATAATCTTTATCTATATGGCAATTAATTACTCCAACCACCACTTGATGCAGCCCCACATGCTATGTTAAGCTTTTGAAGATATTCTGCTAATTAATGATTTTCCTAAGCGTTTTCCAACCTTCTTCCTCATGTAGAATACAAGTGCCATTAAGGGCGGATTTTTGATACATAAGTTTGAGGGGTTCGATATCAATTAACCTAAGTAAAATTTGATTTTGGGGGGTTAAATTGAAAATGTGAAACATATAGAACTATATATGCTATATATTAAGGAAAATTTTCATTTTTTGAGGGGTCATGGCCCCCTCATACATACACAAGGATCCGCCCCTGCATGAGAAAATAAATGTTGAGAGTTTTTCCTGTCATATGGGTTCAATACAGCTCGACTCTTAAGAGCTTTCTTATATAGAATCTTATATAGAATCTGACGCGGACTCCGGAATAATCTGTGCCCAATATAGTCATCGGATACCAAAAGATTAGTGCAAAAAATTACCAAGCAAATCTCCCTCTCTCTCGTTTCTCTATATATAGCATTCGATTATAATCAACTGACCAAAAATCATAGCCTTCAAAACACCCAAAAAAAAGTTATGACTTCTTTTAAAGCATCAATGCTTGTTGCTCTTCCTCTTTATCACATTCTCACTCTTCTTCTTGTTTTAACCTCCTTCCAGCATGCAACCAAGCTTGTTTTGGCCGACGAAAAGCTAATTCAACAACAATGCCACAATGCAGAGGTGCCGGCGACCTGCCTCCAATGCGTAAATTCCGATCCAACAGCAATTAAAGCCGATAAAGTAGGGATTGCTGCCATCGTTATAAATTGTCTAAGCGACAATGTTGAAACCTTGGCCAAAAACATGTCAAGTATGGCTTCGACCGTCCAAGACAAGAGCTTGAAATCTATGTTTAAAGAGTGTGCGAAGGGGTTTTTGGAGGCGAAGCGCGATCTATCGACAGCAATGAAAGAGATGAAGAAGAAGAATTATGATCAAACTAATCTCCGGGTGCGGAAAGCAGTTACGCCAGAGCTTGATTGCAAGAACAATGTTGTCGATAAAATCAAATTGGCAGTTTTACAGGTTCCTGATGATGTTCTCTACACAATGAGGGTTTATGAGGAACTTACTAATGCTGCTATGAGGATCATTGATAGGTTTTAAGCTTGCCAATCATGTTTGTTTTTATAATAATTATTAATAAGAATTAATAATCTTAGACAATAATTTGATCATCGATCGGTCATATATATCCAATTATATACTTCTCTCTCTATTTTGCACAATTATTACTATTCATTCAAGAAAAACACCCAGCATTAATGAATAGTAATTCTTAATTTCTTTAATTAATATAAATATAAAAGTTAATTTCATGGAACGTCTGGATCAGGGATCTAACGTTTTCCAAAATGAAGATGTACCCGAATCTGATACACGGTTCCATGAGGTATGAGTAAATCGAGTAACTATATATGAAAGACTTTATATTGAATTTTGATATATAAATCAGTAAATGTAAACAAATAATTAAAAATTACACGAAAAGGGAGACTAATAATTGTGATCATAGGATAGCAAAATCGACTAGTAATTTACTTTGCTAATTATGTATGGTATCCAAATGTTTGTAATCCAGACATTTTGGATTACTTTTCCTCAAAGAAAAAAAAAATACACTAATTTTTAAGGAGAAGCATATTATAGTTAAAATCTCTGGCTTGGGCTCAACTCAAAAGTCCTTATCTGGCCCAACCCAAAATGTGCTAATTGACTTGTAGTACAAAATAGATAGGCAGCTTGGTCCATAATATTAATATAGACCACGTTTATTGGATTTTTAGCTCCTCTCTACGTCTATAGTTAGTTAAACTCTAGTCTATGTTTTTCCCAGAACAAGAGTAAATAACGCCGCTAAATCCCTATGCTTTAACTTGTAATTAATGGCTAATAAATAAGCATAGAATTGTAACAATCAAGTCGAGCCGAATGGATTAATCAGGGCGGGACCTTGGTTGGAGGGTGGCTCGACCTGAACTAAACCGCGGCTGTCTCCATATGGACCAAGTGGCCCGGTGGACCTCGCACCAGCCTTTTCCCACTAAAACGAAATTTGAAACCCCCACGGCCCACTCTACCTTTTTAAATCTCCAATCAATCATAAACAAATAATTCAGATTTTCAGATAATCAAACACAATAAAATAATTCAGAAAAAAGATAAAAATAAATAATAGCCGTGTCTTAAGCTTCACTAATCACAAAGACAAACAAAATATAACAATTTCTGGAAACGCCACCTCACTTTTTGTCTTTCTTACCAAAAAGTTTTTGTTGTGAATTAAGTAATACTACTAGTTTCTGTTCTATCCAGACTTCATTAACGGATTTAACAGATCGGAAACGGAGGGAGGGGGTGAATATGGCGACGGCGACGGCGGCGTCGTTTAACAAGATCGAGAGGGCGCACCAGATGTATAGAGAAGGGAGGTACGAGGAAGCGTTGGGTTACTACACGGAGGCGCTGGCTGTTGCTAAAACCAAGCCTCAGAAGATCGCTTTGCACAGTAACCGAGCTGCTTGTTATTTGAAATTACATCATTTCAAAAAGGTTTCTCCTTTTTTGCATCTTTTTCATTTCTTTTTCCAAAATAGTTATACTTTGATTTCCTTGATTTTGCTTCGTTTACTTCAGCAGTTAGTAGTAATTTTGTTGCTTCAGATTGGAATTTTACTGACTATGGAAGCATCGAAAAAGTTGGATTTTAGTTTTTACTGTTCTATTTGGACTGTTTTTGGGGCTTAATATCATATTTTCTTGGATAAAAGACTAAAAACCGGTGTTGGAAGAAGAGTTTTATCATCTGCTTTTGATGCATGAGTATGAAAATGCTAGAGCAATTTTGACTTTTTCCCCCTAATATTATTTGGCATATTATGTATTTTATTGTGAATGTTCTTGAAGGTTTTATAAATACTGCTATTTTATTGCACTAAATTAAGTAAAGTTTTGATATTGAGTAGTAACTCTAATTTGTATTTATTGAATTAGTTAAGATCATTATAAAAGGGAAAAGAGTCGAACTTGATGCCCAAGATAACAAGGGTTTCATGTTTCTTTAGAAATTTCATTGGAAATGATTCAGGCCACTAATTTAATATTCAGGATTGGAACTAAAGTTCTTAGTTAACGTGTATAGTTTTGCTTTTATGCTAGATTTTAGTAAGAGTCCTCATGTGTTACTTTTAAGCAATCAAAATATTCATGGTTCGGTAGCCTAAATAATGATGCAAGAAACTATTATGAACATATATGTTATGAGGATTATGATCTTGTATTATGAGAGACGATCTTACTCAACGTATGGGCTACTGAACATCATACTTATAATATTTAGAATCCAATGTGAACAAATAACTTCTTTTGAATGAATTCTGTCTTCCTACTTTTTCTTTACTATATATGGTGTCTTGTTTTTATTTGTGGAACGCATAAATACTGAGGTTTTCATTTCACTTAGATGCATGGAAACTGTTGTGCACAAATTGATGTTGCTTATTAAACCTCAGGCAGCTGAAGAATGTACCTCAGTTCTTGAGCTTGATCACAAGCATACGGGAGCTTTGATGTTACGAGCACAAACACTAGTCACCTTAAAGGAGTACAATTCAGCCCTTTTTGATGTTAACCAGCTCATAGAGTTGAATCCCAATTCAGAAGTTTATCACAACCTTCATGCTCGTTTGAAGACGCAAGTGGTATACCATTTTATCTCCATTTGGCTCTAGAATTTTCTTTGCTCTTGTTTGTTATAGCAGTAGTTTGGCTTGCTGCTGGCTCATAGTAAATCAACTGCTCTCTTGTTTCCTTTACATGGAACTGAGTGAGTAAATAATTACCCTGGATGCATGGTTTTCAGACAACTATGTTACCATACAAAATGATATATATAGAAGGGATGGAATGGGATATAAAATGGGGAGAATAGAGATAATCTGTCAGGTAAAGGCGAAGAACAAAGGACATAGAGGACAAAAGATATAAGAAACAGGGGAGAGAAACCAGAGAGAAGAAAAGATGTAGAAACTTGAGAATAAATAGACATCTGGGAGAAAAGGGGGAACAATACGGGGAAATAGAGCGGGAAGATAGAAGAAACAATATAAAGGAACAAAATAGAACCAAGGAAGATGAAAATTCCGCCACTGTATCGATTTCAGATTCATAATATCTCAATAGTCATTAATGTAAAGCCATTGCAACAGAAAAATATACGAGTAGGTAGCCTACTTCTAACTTTACTGCTTTCTTAAAAAGCAAAATAATGAAAACAAGAACCCATAATACCCTAATTATATGTGAAAAATTGTAAGTTAGCCCATTAAATCTGCAAAATGACCTAATTTAGCCCTAAAATTAGGATGATCTTGTTTCGCATTTTGATAGGATGACTGCTTATTTATAAGCTGGCTTAAGCTTTTGGTCTAGGTTAAGATATGGCAAATGTCCAAGTTCATTGCATTTGCTGTAGGCTGGCTTCGTTATTGTGTTTATTTTGTGATCTTTGATGACAGAAATTCAGAAAATACTAGTTGGTTCTGGGTGAACTTGGTTTCAGAATCATTCTAAGTTTTGCCTTTATATGGAGAAATGTGTTTCGGAATGAACCTGACAGAGAACTTCTCAAATCTTTCATCATATTGCAACCTAATCACTTTTATTGTGACCGTTTTGTTTATTGCCATTGGGAAAGTTATAACCACAATTGGTTTTAATAGTTCTCTCATAAGCACACTTGTATTTGGTATTGTGGATGTAAGTAAGAAGCTGGATTTTTGTTTTCTTTGCTTAAGGAAAGGCACTTGCTCCAATACCCGAATCTGACGCAGAGTTGGAAGAAGAGGAAGAAGAGGAAGAAGATGAAGAAGATGAAGAAGAGCATGGGCAATACTATACAATGGAGAATGAAGAGGTACGAGTTGAGGAAAGTGAAGTAGGGCCGGATGTTCGGAAAGATCTGAATGCTGGGTCTAATGAGGATTTAGTTAATGCGGAAAGGATTTCTCCCAACGAGCGTGATGTCAAAGGATCTCCGGAGCATGATAGAGATTCTAAGAATGTGCCTGAAAGAAATCCTGAAGCAGATCCACAAGAACCAAATGACAAGGATTCCAAAGGATCACAGATGATTTCTAAACCCAATGGACATTCAGATCAGAAGAATGTGCCTCTGAAAACTTCACCTCCAGTTCCTCCAGTAAAGAGCATCAAAGATGCCAACGGATGGCAGGCAATCCCTAAACCAAAGGGACACTCAACTTTGGACTATGCACGGTGGGACAGAGTTGAAGATGACTCTAGTGAAGAAGAAGAAGACGATGATGATGAGGAATCACAGCCTCAGTATCGGTTCCGAGTAAGAACTGTTGGCGTGCGACCAGTAAAGTGAAATGGGAAGAAGTACAGAAGACAGTATGTGAATAACATTGTTGATGCCTAACATCTTAAGGTATACCCTACGCTGGGGAGAGTGTAGTTTTGAAGATGTGGTTGATTAATCACGTTTAAACATCCAAAGCCAGGGGAAGATATTTTACAGTTGCCACCCTGGTTTCGTTCCTCCCTATCAAACTGCCATTCAAAAGTTTCAATCTGCCACCAATATTTAGGAAAATGCTGCACATATGAACAGATGATTCTCATTGATTTCAGAGTCAGGTAATAAGCATCATTTCTGGTGATATTATTAATTGCCTGCCTGTTGAAGTTGAAGTGCTCTCTTCTAATTGCTAGGAGAGGAAAATTTTGAATCTGTCAACTTGTTTGCCCAGGAGGAACAATGTTGTTATACATCTATAGTTCTCTTATTAGCTGGTAAATTATTTCAAAAATTAAAACAAAATTTGTAATTTTATTTATTTATATTATTATAATTACTATTATACAGAATACTTGGTTATACTTCTTTCTATGTACATTTGATTTGATTATCTTGTTCAGATCAACTCAATAATATAAACAACCGAATAGCTTGTAATTGGTGTTGCTCATTCTTCAATGAACTGTTTTTTTTTAATTCCCAGATATGGAATGCATATGTTGATTACCATTTACCAATGAGTCTCTCTCAGCAACAAGGAATTCTTTTTCTTTTTGTACAATCCTGAGCTATGTTGGATATCAGAGAAAGTTCTTTTAGTATCTATTTCTTAATTCACAAAACTTGAAGTTGAAATCTTGTTTAGGAACAAGGGTTAAATCTTGAAGTTGAAAACTTGACTTTGAGTCAAATTGTAAGTCAAACTTTAGAAGATTGATAAAGATTAATATTTCTTTTGTATAAAAAAAAAATGATAATTAACTACTCCTAATCCTATAAGGAGTACTAAAAAGAGATCGGGCTAAATATTGAAACAAACCCAATAGAACAAGGTCGCCTGTAATTAGGTTTGGGTCATTATATAAAGGGTCTAGCCATACCAAGGAAGAACATATTTTTGCTAACATACCAAGCCTGTTTTCTTTATCGTTTGTTTTCTTTGCCATTTTCCGATTCATCGCTAAGTTAAGGGTTTCTTTCATCAGGAACAACAGTTGAAATCGTTTTCTTTTCTGAATTGAATTTGGAGAGATCAACCATGAGTCGCCGGATTATTTTGTTGGAAGATGGATGGGCTTTTATGGAGCAGGGGATTACGAAGCTGAAAAGGATATTGGAAGGGCTGCCAGAGCCACAATTCAGTTCTCAGGAATACATGCATCTTTACACTACTATTTACGACATGTGTACACAAACGCCTAGACCCAATGATTCTACACCCAATGATTATTCCGAACAGCTTTACGACAAGTATCGAGGGGCATTCGAAAATTATATTGCTACAACGGTGTTGCCTTCGATTGAAGACAAGTACAATGAGTTCATGCTGAGGGAGCTTGTTAATCAATGGGTGAACCATAAAGTTATGATCAAGTGGCTGTCACGATTCTTCCATTACCTTGATCGATTTTTCATTCCCCGGAGAAATCTTCCCACGCTTCATCAAGTTGGGATGAACTGTTTCCGTGATCTGGTTTATCGAGTTGTTCATGAAAAGGCCAGAAAGGCTATTATTTTCCTTATCGATGAAGAACGCGAGGGGAAGCAGATAGACAGAGCATTGCTGAAGAACGTGTTGGGTATTTTTGTTGAGATGGGGATGGATCGTTATGAGGAAGATTTTGAAGCAGAGATGGTTAAGGAGTCTGGTGCTTACTATTCGAGGAAAGCGTCAAGTTGGATTGAAGAAGATTCTTGCCCTGATTACATGATTAAGGCTGAAGAATCTTTGAAGAAGGAGAAGGAAAGAGTAACTCATTATCTGGATTCAAGCACTGAGACGAAATTGATCGAGATTGTGCAGCAGAAGTTGTTGGTGGCACATGCAAATCAGCTTCTTGAAAAAGAGAATTCGGGCTGCAGGGTCTTGCTTAGGGATGACAAAGTCGAAGATCTTTCAAGAATGTTCAGTCTTTATTGCAATATTACAAAAGGGTTGGATCCTGTTTCTAATATGTTCAAGCAACATATCACCTCTGAGGGTATGGCCTTGATTCAACAGGCTGAAGATGCTGCAGCAAGTAAGCAGATCGGGCACGAGCAAGTGCTTATGACGAAAATTATGGGGCTCCATGATAAATACATGGCGTATGTGACTGATTGTTTTGAAAACCGCACTCTCTTTCATAAGGCCTTGAAAGAGGCCTTTGAGGTTTTCTGCAACAAATCTGTTGCTGGGTGTTCAAGTGCAGAGCTTTTGGCGTCTTTTTGTGATAATATTCTCAAGAAAGGTGGTGGAAGTGAGAAACTAAGTGATGAAGCTATTGAAGAAACACTTGAGAAAGTTGTTAAGCTTCTTGCTTACATTGATGACAAAGATCTCTTCGCCGAATTCTACAGGAAGAAGCTTGCTCGTAGATTGCTGTTTGATCGTAGTGCTAATGATGAACATGAGAGAAGCATTTTGTCTAAGTTGAAGCAGCAATGTGGTGGGCAGTTCACCTCGAAGATGGAAGGGATGGTCACGGACTTGACATTGGCAAGGGAAAATCAAGCTGGTTTTGAGGAATATCTGAGGGAAAACTCAGTTGCACATCCTGGAATTGACTTAAATGTTACTGTTCTGACAACAGGATTTTGGCCAAGTTACAGATCATCTGATCTACGTCTCCCTCAAGAAATGGTCAAGTGTGTGGAAGCTTTCAAAGGGTATTATGCAACAAAAACAAAACATAGAAAGCTTACATGGATATACTCATTGGGAACTTGCCACATCAATGGCAAATTTGATCAGAAACCCATTGAATTGATTGTATCAACTTACCAAGCTGCTGTCCTTGTGCTCTTCAATGGCTCTGCTCGTATGAGTTACTCAGAAATCATGGCTCAATTGAACTTGACCCATGATGACTTGGGGAGATTACTCCATTCCCTTTCATGTGGCAAGTACAAGATTCTAATCAAAGACCCAAACACAAAAACCAACTCCCATAGTGACCAATATTTTGAATTCAACTCCAAGTTTACGGACAGAATGAGGAGGATTAAGATTCCTCTGCCTCCATCAGACGAAAGGAAGAAAGTTGTGGAAGATGTTGATAAGGACCGCAAGTACGCCATTGATGCTGCACTGGTTCGTATAATGAAGAGTAGGAAGGTTTTGGGACACCAACAGCTTGTTTCAGAGTGTGTTGAGATGCTAAGTCGCATGTTCAAACCCGACATTAGAGCCATCAAGAAGCGGATAGAAGATCTCATCACACGAGACTATCTTGAGAGAGACTCTGAAAATCCAAATGTGTTTAAGTACTTAGCCTAATTTGTAAAGGTCTTTTCAATTTCGTGGATTTTTAGACAAAGATCAGTATATAAATTTAAACAAATTTAGACAAAGGTAAATCACATAATTAACAACACTCATCGACATATAGGCGCCCCAATAGGAAAGTATCTTCATTCTTAATTTAGTTTAAATTCTGACTTTCACAAACTTGTATAATAATAAAATGAAAAACTACTAATCAACTTAATTAATGGCTATTTTCAAACAAATTGTACCCAATTTCATGAGCAAATTGGATTGGGACACCAATTTCCATTCAATTTCGGATGTGAGTATATATATTCAACTGGTAGAGGTCGTGTATCTGTAATCGTTTCACCACCGTTTTGGGTCCAAATGAAGCTCAAGTGTAAACTCCATTTCAATCGCTGCTCTAATAATCTGATATGTACAGTACCTAATCTAATATGTATACAGTGTAATCTCATCTGTACAGTTGCTAAACAGTGTCAATCGCACCGTTACAGTTGCTAAACAGTATTAATCGCATCGTTACCACAACGCTCTACTAAATACAAAGTCTCTTCTTATAGACCACTGGACCGACTTCTATATATTGCAATTTTTTTAAATTTGGGCCAAAACGCCAGTTGCCCAAAATAGATTTTTGGGCTACCTCTAAATGTTTTTTAAAAATTCTGATTTGGTATGAAATGCCCTCAAAATCCAAGAGATTTATTCACCATATTTGAGAATACGATGAGAATCCTGCATCATAATTTTCTTAGATTACCGATAGTGATTAAGGATTCTGTTGAGCTCTCAAGTCTCAACCCATATTTAGAAAATTTATTATGAATTTAAGTAAAGATTAAATTAGAAAAAAGTGATTACAAAAACAAAAATCCAAGATGGGTTTTAATTTAACTGAACCCCGGTAGGCGGTTGCAGTGCTAGGCTTCTAGCAGTAGATACAGACAACTGAGAAGAAGCTGACTAAAATGTCTTTTTCCCCCTTTTTGTCATATTATGTTGGGGTTTGGAGGGAAAAACCCTCCAAAATTTTTAAAATTCAGACAAATCCCCCGCAAATTAAGTCCAAAAAATCCACCAACCCCAAAAAAAATTAAATACAAAAATAATAAAACGGGCGTATAATTCAAAAATTCATTAATTAAATTTACTATTATTACATACTCCATTTCTTTTGTTTATTTCATTTTATATGTTTTCGTTTCCCCTACCCATCAAAGCCACGGACGACGATACATCATCGGTGATGTCGCAAGGTGGCGGAGGCGGTGGGGGCATGGAGTTCAACCTAGCGGAGGAGATTCTGGCCGTGATACCGACGGACCCCTACGAGCAGCTGGATCTGGCCCGTAAGATTACGTCCATGGCAATCGCGTCCAGAGTATCGAACATGGAAACGGAGATGGGTAGGATGAGGGCCAAACTGTTCGAGAAAGATCGTATTATTTACGATTTGGAAGAGAAACTCTCCAGATTGCAGCAAGCAAATCTCGATGTTGAGTCCAGATTAAAGATTACTCTTGACGAAAATGTCAGTCCTTTTTTCCTTTTAGTTTGTTTGTTTCTGATTTCTTCATATTCATGAGGGGCTTCTAGGGTATTTCTGATAGAATTTGAAATTTAGCTGAAAATTGTTGCCTTTTCCCCCCTATAGATTTGAATAGCTGATTTAGCTTGGGTTTTTATGCTTTTTTATGTTTTCCTTTTGGTTCCTATAATTTCTATCTACTCTTCCTAACAAAGCATAGAGTTAAGTAGAAATTTAGTTAATTTAGAGGTAATTTTATAAATTTTGGTACTTCTCAGGAAATGGGAAGCTCTTTTTGTGTACAAAATTGGAGTATTTTCCATTAATTTCTGTGTGTTGGGTGGGTTATGTTCATGATTTTGATGTAGTTGTCTTCTTTTTTAAATGATTGAAGATTAAGCTTGCAAGGGAGCGTGATACATTGGCAATGACTGCAAAGAAACTTAGCCGTGATTTGTCTAAGGTGAGACATTAATTTCACCTTCAATTTTTTGTTTCTCCCCATTCATCAATGTAAGTGGGGATATTTTAGTTATAGCTAAACTACATGCTACTTATTATTGGAATATGGTGGCGATATATTTGGTCCGCTGCATTGGGGATACTTGGCTAAAGCATTCTAATTTACATCTCTGTTTATATGTATTCTATTAAGAAGCATAAAGGATAACGCCGTTTTAATATTTGACAGTTGGAGACTTTTAAGCGTCAACTGATGCAATCACTAAGTGATGACAATGCATCTGTAAGATTTCTGTATCTATGATTTTTCATCAAGAATGATTGTCTACTTATCTGCCCTTTGTTTTGAAAGTTCACCTTCTGTTTGTTGTGTTATTGGAAGAAACTGATTCTTCTAATTTTACTTCACAGCAAGCTGAAACAGTTGATATTGGGACCTGTGACCAATCCGTTCCAAAAGCATATCCTGACATGGGTATTGTTAAGCTCTCCTGGTGTTAATTTTTCCTTCCATAAGAATTCCACCTTGTTTATTCATAGTTTCTCTCCCTTAAGAAATTGAACAATAGCCCATCCCCACCTTCACCTGTTCCTTTCACTGCTACTAACTTCTATATTTCCAATATTCTGATCAATATTATACATCCTTCCATTAGATGACGGTGTAAATGGCTATACATCAGTTCGATCTTCCATTGGTTCTACAGACATGGGAAGCACAATTGATGAAGGTAATTGAAAATATTTCTTTTTTTTTTTCCTTAACCTGTTTTCTTTCGAGTCTTTTCATGCGGATTATGGTGTAGAGCTACTCTCTAATCAGCCCAAATAACTGTTGGTCCCTGGTCTTTGCCTAGAAACCACTTTGTGGTGGAACATAGTCTATTTTACACCTAGAAGAGCATTTTTTTCTCCTTTTTCTATGTTTCCTCCCTCCTTTCTCAAGATTTATCAAGTTTGTAATGCTAGATTTAGTGTTATCTTCACATGCATCTTAGATGAAATATCTCTGGTAGGAACTAATGCACATAGCCAACACTATTCTGATCTTTTACCTTCTTTATTTGGCAACAATCAAAAGATAAATTAAAGTTCTATTATTGTTACTTTCCCTGAGGAAGCATAAAAGGAACTATGATATGGTTTCACATAACTGACTTTGCTATGTAAATTCTTTCAAATGCTGAAAAAGGAGTTTTTGAATCTTTGAAGATGAAGGTGTTTGGTTTACTACATGAATGGTTCACCACTTGTTACGAAGTGTAGTAAAGTTAGTGGGATAATTCTGCATGTCATCTGTGTAAAAGAAGCAATGTGCTATACCTGATTGGTTATTGAATGAAATGAAAGTTTATAGAAGCTCTATCGTGATATGGATTTAAGTCCTATTTTTGCCAGCAGCCTCAAGACATTCTGGGCAAAGATTTTCCATTACTCCATATATCACACCGCGGCTTACTCCTACTGGAACTCCTAAAATTATATCCACAAGTGGGTCCCCTAGGGGATATTCTGCTGCTGGATCTCCCCAAAGAACCTCTGCTGCCACATCTCCAACAAGGAGTCAATACGATGGGCGTTCTTCACTATCCTCTTGGTATCCATCAAGCCAGCAGTCATCTGCTGCTAACTCTCCTCCTCGAGGGCGTTCACTGCCAGGTGATATTATAATTGGTCTTATTCTGATTCGATTTAATGGTTTTGTCATTGAGCAGTTCATTTTTACTATGATTACTCACCTATTACCCAGTTGATCTGATGTGGTTTTTCTCTTGTGAAAAATTGGTTAGGACGGACTCCTCGAATTGATGGAAAGGAATTCTTTCGTCAAGCCAGGTAAGTTTTTATTGTTCCATTCGATCTCTCTGTGTATAAGTCAGATGATGATTTTGGACCTTTGTTCATATTCTTTTCTTTCTTTCGTTCCTTTTTTTTTTATATATATATATATACAATATAATTTTTTTATTGAAAATCACACTTGTATTTTAGAAAAACTATACATTATCTATCTAGTAAAATCATTTTCCTGGTATAGACAATAACTTTTTCAGTGTCAGTTAGTTTTCTTTTATCCGCATAGTGGGTGTGCATGTGTTTGTATTTATGAAAGGTGCAGCAGTATATTCAATTATAACTTATTTATAGTTAAAGCTGTTGGCTATTCATGACACAAATTGATCTGAAATATTTGTAATCCAGGAGTCGCCTTTCATATGAACAGTTCAGTGCATTTTTGGCTAACATTAAGGAACTAAATGCTCAGAAGCAAACACGAGAGGTAAGGAGTTATTCAGTTCATCAAAGACTTCTACATAAGGAAATTTATAGTAATGTGTTTGAACCTTCTCTACTTTCAGAGCTAATTTAATTGCTTATTCTTTTCAGGAAACTTTAAGGAAGGCAGAAGAAATTTTTGGGACGGATAACAAAGATCTGTTTTTATCATTTCAAGGATTGCTAACCCGCAACATTCACTAGATTGTAGATTTTCTCTTCTTGAGATGATTTATGATTACTGGTATGTCGAGCTCTTGTCACCTCTGTGTGTTTTCATATTATTAACTTTGTCCATATGTCCACCTCATGTTCCAGATCTGAAGCACTGGCAATAACCTATATACCACATCTTATACCTGTTATCTATTCATCAATCTTAGGGAATTTATAGTCTCCATAGTTTCCCATGCTTACAGATAACCTTTTGCCTAAGTTTATGGATATAATTGCATGCTGCAACGAAATTTGGCAAAGGATTTCGTTTTACCAAATTCATAAGGTCTCTTTTGGAACAAGACTATGAAAGATTTTCCTGGACAAGGATAAAGGGAATTGGAGTCTTTTTCTTTGTAATTCTGTAGCACCACTCTTTGGTAATTTGAATTAGATAATGAAGGCCTTCTATATATCTGAAGACCTTGCTTCTCTCTCTCTAAATCTATGGCATGTGTTCCAGACAGCCTGTTAAGCGTGTGCCGTGTATGTTGCTAGCAATAAGGCTTTTTCATCCAGCGCTAAGAGATACC
Source organism: Corchorus olitorius (assembly GCA_001974825.2). Classification (NCBI taxonomy): domain Eukaryota; kingdom Viridiplantae; phylum Streptophyta; class Magnoliopsida; order Malvales; family Malvaceae; genus Corchorus; species Corchorus olitorius. The sequence goes on from AWUE01024772.1 coordinate 15,506, forward strand.
TAAAGGATTCTCTTATTAGCAAGAACATTCAAAATAAACTCTAGTATCCGCTTGACATTTAGTAGAAAATTTGACATGCTATGTGGTTATAGAATTTTAGAAGTTTGGTGGAAGTGAACCAGCATAGTTGTTGAAGCTTTTGATTTGCAAATTTAGTTATGTCTGTACTTTGATTGAGTGAAATGAGTGAATTCAAAGTGGATGTTAAGGGGCTTGTTTCATATATATTCATGAAACTACCATAAAGTTTGTCTTTCTGCTGTGGTTGACGAGTTTGAGTCTACCTGTCAGTTCCTCTCATGTTATCAGATTGGGTTTTAATCTTTTAAAAGGGTGACTGCAAATCCTCACCCTTTTTCCTCTGTTTTCTTGCGTTTGTATATATATTTTATCTGTTTTGAGCTTTATCAATTTAGATATATAAAATTGATTTGCTCTAAATGCAAATTTAAGTTAATTTTGTTTGGTGTTTTATTAGCTAGCTTAATCTCTCCTGCTGAGCTCTGGTTAAATCTTAAATGAACCTAGCATTTTTCACTTGAATATAGGTTATGGATTTATATCATATCTGAAAATGTCTTGTTTTGAGACCCATCCCAATTTTTATATGGGTCAAATTTGACTAATTCTAGGTAATGTTTTTTGATCCAGGGGAAATGATGAAGTATGCTATTTGGCAGGTCAGTTGTCAAACTTGTTCTTGTTTGCTTTGAGCTGATGGTGTTTATCAAAATAGCAGAAGATTTGCCAATATGAAATCAATATCGATTCAATTCGGCATCTCTTTAAGCAAATTGTAGTGTAGGATGTTTTTGGCTCAATTTGTAATCCATACATGTGGGAATGCTGTGTAAATAATCTCTCCGCTTTTGCAATCCTTCATCTGCTGTCTAAAAAGCATTAGCATTGCAATCGCAAGATTTTGACATCAAATTACACATGATGAGGGAATTGTCTTTAAATGCTTTCTCTTTTCATATCCAATCTTTTGTTTACAGAGAAATGCGGCATGACATAAATTTGCTAAATATTTTCTCCCTGGGTTTTGTATGCATGTAGGAATTTACAATTTTTATAGGTGTAAAGAGACTTACAGCTTGAATCTAGGTTTCATGTTTCATCTCTTTGACTCGAACCACTTGAGTGAAAAGCTCACAGCGAGTTGACATGGAAATTAAGATTTGCAGATACTTGTATATTGATGGAGGGAGAAAACTGATGTCTTGTCGAAACTAAGCTTTTGATGTTCAAATGAATGGCTGTTTTTGAGTTTTTGACATGAATCAGATGCTGTAAGAGACAAGTTGCTTATAATATTTCAGACATTTTAGTTGAAAAATTACTCAAGTAATGCCCAAGGGAATTTCAGCTGAGTACAGAAACTCTCTTGGACTACTTGCTTTCTATATGGCTGCAATAATTAGACTCGATTTATTTGCTCTTGAAAAGATTTGATCTACAATGTTGCAATCTCTGATCAAGAAATTTGTTTACCAATTATTTGGAATAATGAAACAACTTTGAAAAGAAATTTGTGGGTGTTAGTGATGTATTCAAATCCCATATCCAGAATGAGCTTAAAAAAAAAAGTAGGAAATCAAAATGGGATTTTTGTTTCAAAGTTACTATTTAAGTCTCTGGATATGATATGGCAAAATCTTGAGAGATTCGTACAAATGTTTGTATGTCTGGTTGTGAACTTGCATATATTCATGTTTAATTACATATCTTAATGACTATGATTGGCATCTGGTTTCCTACATTTTTGTGTACTATGCCATATAAAAAGCAAAGCTTGGGGATTCTTCTGGTGTGCCCCCCCTTCATTGCTTTGCTTTGTTTTCTCTATGCACTTTCGCCAAAAAGAGGCGTGCATGCTCACATGCATTTGCATACATACAACACATGTAAATTCAAGAAAAGAAAAAATTATTTCACTTTTATTAACTTCTTTGGGTCAACTAGAAGTAAATCAATGCCACTAATGTAAAGTCTCATATTTAAATGAGAGTTTATCCTGGGAATGAAAAATAAGCGTTGAGAGAGCTTATCATGTTCAGAACCGATGTAATTTGTCTTTGAAATTAGAGTTTGAATACCATATTATATGTGAAACTATAATTTTCAATTGGGTTAAAACGAAAATAAAGAAACTATATGTAATACCCATTTAGAATCTAATAGCAAAATTTTGCATAGCTTTAAAAAATACTTTTTAACTTTGTGTGATGAAATTAAGCTACTAATTAACTAATATGTGATCTCAAAAAAAAAAAAAACTAATATGTCATCTTAATTTGTTTTCTTTTTTTTTCCCGGCCAAAAAAGAATTTGTTTCTAATTTATTTAATTGTTATAATAAGCAAATTGTTGGGTTAAAAATATATTGTCGTCATTTTTTTTTTGTTTGTTCAATTATTTTGTCGTCTTTCTAGTTTGAACAAATCTTTTTGTTCATGAAGACTAGCTAGCAAAGCTAAGGGAGAGGAGGCAAAGGTAACCTGATTGAAATAAAGAGAAGGTAACATTGTAGAAGAAAAGCATGACAAATCTTTGAACAACGAATCTCTCAAGTTTGCTATGAGAAACAAAAGAATTGTGTACTATATATTAGAATTCAGAACCCCGAATACTTTCTAAAGTGTTAAAAGAAAATTGAAAAAAGTATAAAAATATTACACTAAAGAGAAATAATAAAAGTGCTGTAGTGATCTTATGCTAAGAAAATCAGCTAAGATTCACCCTGAGCAACATGCACCAACATGACTCTGTTGGACCAGATACCACTTGGGATACAACTTATTATAATTAAATTATTATTAAATTAATACCCCAAAATAAAAATAATGAAAAAGAAGAAGATTAATTATTAATAAATTATAGCCAATTTTTGTGTCATTTTTAAGGATGTAAGCCTTGTAGACGCCATCCTCTCAATCGTCCTTCATAATCCATCTCTGTACTTTTCTCAAGAGCTATATATGTATTTAAGATATGCTCTTTTTTTTTTTGTCTTTTTTGGCGAAAAATATCTAATTAGCTGACAAATGGGTTTTATTAACCAAATTAAGCATGGATTACAATATTATAACCCTAAAGAGACTGATTTTAGCCGATTTTACAACATTTTTGATTTAATTAATCAAATTAAAAAGTTAGGCCCTTATTTGAGGATTTTTGCAAACATGAGAGGGACCGATTTGAACATTTAGCTTTAAATGTTACTAGATGAAATATTGGAAAGCAAGTGGGGGGAAAAATGTATCCCAAAATTTGGCTGCTATATAACTATATGAGATGGTTGATTGGATTGGAATATGGAAAGGGGAAAGGGTTATGAGAGGCAGGCACCTGATACGTACATCTTCCTTTGCCTATCTTTCTCTAAATTCTCCCTTTGCCAGGTAAATATAGCCTGCCCTATATAATTTTCTTGTCAGAGGCATCATTTTAATCTAGAATACCCCAATTGCTCAAGAACAATTATTACTCCATATATATATTGGTTGGTTAAATATCATGACAAATCGAGAAGTGCCACGTGTTCTAAAAATATACTGTAATATATAATATAGAGTGTTTCCATCTAAATTTTACACAAAAATCTACAAAGGGGAATGGAGAAACTTGAACATGACACGTAACTCAGCTCAGGTAAGTTCCAATCTTTAACCATCTCAGGTCGAGAGAGGATTAAATCATTGTGGAATTTAATTATAGGTATCTACATATATAATTATACCTTATATATTTAGCACTCCAGGTTGAATTGCTAAGAAAATGTAGGTCAAAGATATAATGCAAATTATGGTTTAATAGAAAAACAAGATAGTGGAAAGGGAAGAATCAAGTTTTAGATGATAAACATATATACTCTAATACCTTTTTCCAATAAATCATGTTGAACCAGATACCTTTCAAATTCATAAGAAAGGGTTACAGAATAAAGTTCAAAAAAGCAAAAGTCATAAACATATATATATAGAATAACCCTTCAATTCTAAATATCTAAGGATATAATTATATAAATTTAATACATTTTCAGGTTTCTACAAAAAAAAAAGGTATCATCAACAATAGGAGCCTGCCGAAAATTCTCCAGCTCTTGTTGGTCTTTTTTGACAGGGTAACCCTAGTTGTAGATAATGATGATTGATGATCAATATCATTGGTGGCAATTTTTTTTTATCTTATTTATCATTTTCAAAAATAGATAATAGATTAGAGGGTGAAAGTGACATCTCAGGCTATAAGAAAGTATATAAAAATGTAGCAGAACATTTTCTCCCCTGCTACAATGGATACAAGACTCAACTACTAATGTTGCTTCTTCTTTTTAGAACCTGAAACTTATGCTACCTTAATTGGATAGGAGGGAACAAAAAAGGTGCATGGAAGGAAAAAGGAGAAGAAAAATTTTATTATATTCCCTCCCCTAGCCTTTTGGTAAGAAGGGAGTAATAGTTGAAATAACTTAAGATAGAGAAGAAATTCACATTTTTTTATATACATCTACATAAAGTAAGGATAATTAAAATGAAATGAATAGATATAGAAATTTATCCTATTAAGTAGATCCATTTCTACATATATATGCTTGTTAATTTTTCTTGTATATGACATGTTTATAAAGTTTCTAATTAATTACGATCACCCTCATAGATGGTATGTGTGGATTATGAAATCTACCGAGAACTGTCTCAACAAGTCTTAGATGCTTTTCAGGTTGATAGCTGGGGTGTGACTTTCCCCGGGGTTTAATGTAATTTAATTTTTATCTTTCTTGTTTTCACCAAAAAAAGAGGCATGCTTAGATGACAATACCAGCTAAGATTAATTACTTACTCGAATAAGATTAATTACTTACTTATAATATATCTTTGCCTTTTACCCTTTTATTTCCAACCCTTTTTTTTCTCTTATTTGTTATGGCCAACTTGGTGAGGAAGGAATTTATGGACAAATTACATGAAATGAAGAAAGCAACAAAAGAATTTAAATGTTATTATAGAGAGCTTTTAATTCAAGCACATGGAACTCAATATGAGAACCTTCTTTCTCAAAATGTGTACGTACTGATCGATCGATGAAATGATCAAACAGAACATGTTCCATCCAAAAACAATATAGTCATGTCAAAAGCAACTCATAAGACATTGTTTGAGGAATCTTGATCTTCTTGTACATAATTTTTTTCTTTTCTTAACTATAAAAAGACCCAATTGGTACTCATCAACAGTTCATTCCATATACCAACAAAAAAGGATGTAAAATTTACTGTATTTAGATTTTGAGAAGACATATATATGACAATTTACTTCATGGTTATGGCTATAAAAGGTTTAAAAAGCTGAAGAAATATTAAGAACAACTAGACAAGAGAGAGAAGTTGGGAGGAGCTAAGGGGATATTTTCATGTACTTGAATTTGAAAGCAAAATCTTACAAACCATGTGTTAGATTCTGAGGCTATATTAATAGGGGTAGAGCTTTACTATTTTGTGGTATACAGCTTTAACAGTATAAGGAATAGTAATCTCATGCCTTCTCCTTTTTATTTATTTACCTTTATTTGGGTCCCCTATCCCTATACCTTTAACTTTGATCATCAACATTAAAACTCACTTTTCCTTTCTATATATCTTCAAATTCCCCCTTCCACAAAATAAATTTTTGTTTTTGGATAATCAAATAGCTTGTTCTATAAGGAAAGAAAAAGGTTTTGATGCAGGAAGAAAAAAAATGATGCATGAAAGTTAGAGTTATAAGTGTATATATATGCACCCGAAAGGTTCAAAATTTTTGGTATACGAAACTAATAAAAATGATTCTTGTTTCTAAAACTAATAAAACCTAATTGACTTGAGAGTGGACAATTCAGTGTCTATATATCTCATTATTATGCATGCATAAAAAGCTCAAACAACGTTAACAGAATAATTATACATTGCAAATAGTACTATTTTAAAGAGGGAGAGAAATTGAGTTAATTCAGTCATCACATGGGGAATCTATAAATTGAGTCTCATATAACCAAAAATAAGAAGGAATATATGTTAACCGAGTGTTGCTATATATTTGACAGCAAAAGAGAGTGTTGCTATATATTACAAAAGAAAACACATGTATTGATATAAGGATGATTATACAATATACTCTCAGTGTAAAGTTTACACTCCATAAGCGGTTAAGAAACTGACAGATACCCCATTTTTTTTTAATTAATTTTTGTGTTTAAAACCTTAAAAGACACATGTTAACCCTTAAACCTTATATGTATATTCTGCTAAACTCTATTGACAATATATTGTATAATTTCCTTGATATAATTTATGAGTTATAGAAAGCTATTAAGTAAAGGACTCTCATCTATAGCATTATTATATGCCAATATCAAATTAACAACCGATAATTTAGTCATAAATTTAGCCTCAAGTTTAATCTCAACTACCAAAAAGTAAGATTAATGAGATATAGCATGAAATTTAGAACATGATTAAATGTGGTAAGGTTTATAGTAATTGTATAAGTTGACAAGATATTGATTAATTAATTATTGATTGAGACCGCAAATGATATGAGGAAAGTGATCTACTTAAATTTTTTTGTGTAGATTATATAGATGGTCACTTAATTTTAGGGAGTAATGGTCCTATAGACTCGAGTCCGTGGGAGTTACTATGCATTCGAGGCTAAATCACATGTATGATCATATATTCATGTGAATTTTAAGTTTATCCAATGTTTAGAAGTCCATATCTACCCATAAAATAAATAAATAAATTTATTTAGAGCTAAATTTTATGTTCGAATCGTATCTTAATTATTAAGGTCCTTAATTGAACAAAAGAAAAATTTATTTGGTACGAAACTTTATATTAAACTTCTACCTCAATAAATACAAAATTTTAAAAAATTTCCAAATATTCCAAACTAAAAATCATTTAAAATACTATATAGTTAAACTTAAAATTCACATTAATATATGATCATACGTGTTATTTAGTCTCGATTAAATAGCTCTCACGTACTTGATTCTATAGGATCATCACTCAACTTTAGGAGGATTTCTATTTTGGTTACGTAATTATAAAAGTAACGTTTTAGTCACTTATATTTGTAAAATTGAATATTTTGGTCACTTAATCACATAAAATGATAATTTGGCAATGTCACATGGCATGTTTGATGACATTTTCATGCCATGCCATCATGTCAGGTGATATTTTAGATGATATGGGTGTGCCACATAAGCGGATTAAGGGTTAAGTACTGACAAAAGTATTCAATTTTATAAACTTAAGTAACTAAGTTGGTATTTTTCATAGTTGGGTGACCAAAACAGAAACTCGCCTAAAGTTAAGTGACTAAATTTGTAATTTACCCTATTTTTTATGATATTAATTATAGTAAGAACCCTCTATAGTCTATACTAATTATATAATATATCTCCATTTTTTTTTTTGAAAACATGTATCTCTTTTTTTAGTATTAATGAAAATCCGTTGTGTTTATAAACAATATTTAACTTATACCTATAACTAAAATTTATAATAATAAAGTAATTATATGCAAAAAGAGAACTTTTAGATACAAAATAAATGACAAGAACATATATATATATATATAAACCACTTGGAAGCTAAAAAGGAAATTAGAAAGCCATCAAAAACATTTTTAAATTAAAATTATAGGAATTTAGATTTGAAGTGCTAATTTTGTTATTGTGGATACAACAAGGGATTTGTACTGTTTATTCTACTTTTTACTCGATAATATTTATATACATCCAACAAAATTATGTTCAGAAATAATGAATAAGGAACAAAAAAAGAAAAAAAAAAAAAACGAAGAAAACAAAAAGAC
>AWUE01024773.1:0-39399 GCA_001974825.2 Corchorus olitorius
AGTCAACATGGTCAATAATCGGGCAAAAACCGGTTGGACCAGCGGTTGAACCGGGTTCTGACCGGATAAAACCGGTTTTGATAGTGGAGAAAATTTGGAAAATTTTTTTGAAGGTGTTGAGTTTTGAACCCACAACCTTGTGGGTAACAAAAAACACACTTAAACCACTGCACCAAATGCTTTTATGTGACATGCATATACCTTATATAATATTTAAAAGGTAAAATGCCAACAATTTCCATAAATTGCACTTATCAGACCGGACTGGCGGTTGAACCGGTCGGACCGCCGACCGGAACCATCGCCGGTTCTAGTGGCGGCCCGGTTTTAAAAACAATACTTATATTTGTAAAATTGAATATTTTGGTCACTTAATCACATAAAATGATAATTTGGCAATGTCACATGGCATGTTTGATGACATTTTCATGCCATGCCATCATGTCAGGTGATATTTTAGATGATATGGGTGTGCCACATAAGCGAATTAAGGGTTAAGTACTGACAAAAGTATTCAATTTTATAAACTTAAGTAACTAATTAAGTTGGTATTTTTCATAGTTGGGTGACCAAAACAGAAACTCGCCTAAAGTTAAGTGACTAAATTTGTAATTTACCCTATTTTTTTATGATATTAATTATAGTAAGAACCCTCTATACTAATTATATAATATATCTCCTTTTGTTTTTTTGAAAAATTGTATCTCTTTTTTTAGTATTAATGAAAATCCGTTGTGTTTATAAACAATATTTAACTTGTACCTATAACTTAAATTTATAATAATAAAGTAATTATATGCAAAAAGAGAACTTTTAGATACAAAATAAATAACAAGAACATATATATATATATATATATATACACCACTTGGAAGCTAAAAAGGAAATTAGAAAGCCATCAAAAACATTTTTAAATTAAAATTATAGGAATTTTGATTTGAAGTGCTAAATTTGTTATTGTGGATACAACAAGGGATTTGTACTGTTTATTCTACTTTTTACTCGATAATATTTATATACATCCACAAAATTATGTTCAGAAATAATGATAAGGACAAAAAAAAAAAAAAAAAAGAAGAAACAAAAAGCATCAAACCCATGAAACTACTTCCGGGTCAATTTGTTGTATTATTTACGCGTTTACAGGTTCAAAAATAGTTGGAGCAAAAAAAACAAACTAAGCCTTCACTTTGAGTTAAGAGTCAAGTAGTTATTATCTCAAACAATTGTTTGCTTTGAGTTGTTGCTAATTTTATCAATTTGAGTGAACAGCCGCAACAACTTGCAACAAAACAGTGCACTTTCACCATTGCTATATATATACAACACAAAGCCTCAAAGCCACTCCAAACCAAATTTAACAATTCCCCATTTCAATTCAACCTTTTCTTTTCTTTTTCCTTTCGTGTGTTCTTATTAAGTTAATTTCAAACATGGCTTCTATTCCTCAGATGTACTCCAATTATTCATTCTCCAATAACGATCTTTCTCATCAGTTTCCAAATCCATTGCTAATTTCCCAAGATAACTATAATATCACTTCTTCTGCTGGTGCAACTGCAATTAATCCTTGTTCAACATGGGGTGATCAAGAAATCAGTTTTCCAATGTTTTTGGACAACGCTGGACTCGATGTTTTCCAACAAGATTCTAATGTTCCGGCAGCATTGTTCCCGGAGTTTATTGGGATTTCCTCAGACATGGTTGTCCCATCATTGGCGCCTGATAACAGCAACGTTGCAGGGTTCTGTGGCATTGGAACCTTCCAAAACTTTGGCGGTAGATATCAAGATGTTTGTGAGTTTGGAGATGAATGCAGTGGATTTGTTCGTCAGGATTTCAAATTACCAGTTGATCCAACTCTGCCTGAAAATTGGGTATGAATTCATTTTTAATTTCCTCTCTTTTCTGCATTATAATATTGCATGTTTTTTTTTTGGTGTGATTTCATGAGATGTTTTAACAGCGCTTATTTCAAATATGATGAAATTAACACTTTCTACTAATTAGTTACCAGAAATTGAATTCTAATCTCTCTAGAAAATACTATAAGCTTTCATTTTATGACCATTTTGGCCTTTGGGGTACTTAAATTTGTTTGTATTAATTGTTTAAAAACAGGGAATTCAAGGCAATCGAATGCAGCCAGCAATGGAAGACAGCAATTTAAAGGTGGGAAGGTATTCAGTAGAAGAAAGGAAAGACAGAATTCTTAGATACTTGAAGAAGAGAAATCAAAGGAACTTTAACAAGACTATTAAGGTCTCTATGTTCTTAATTCTTATATGCTTTTCTCTTAATTAAGATGTTATATGCAAGAAATTAGGAATGTGTATTAACTTCGGTTTTGATTTGGTTATAAAACAGTATGCTTGTCGGAAAACCTTAGCAGACAGAAGGGTCAGAGTCCGAGGAAGATTTGCAAGGAACACTGAACTGTCTGAAGAAGAAATGGTGATGAAAAAAGAAGATGACAATTCACCAAATGATGACAAGTGTTGTTGGGATTCAGTCCAGGTACTTAGTTAATTTCCCACATATATATAAACTATATATTATTGCATAATTAAATAGATCACTCATTTGATCTTATGAAATTATTATATAAGCTTACAATTTGAGAGGCAATATATTCATCAATTTTAATGGTTTGCAGATCAAGCAAGATGATGATGAATGGCTGCAAGAAGCTATGGCAAATCTTATGTATTTACCTTATATTTCTGGTAATTGACACCATGTAGTCTATGTTATTGTTAGAGCTTTATAATTAGCTTAGCTTTGTATCTAATTAATATGGAATTTTACTAATGGGACAAGTCTCTTTGAAAGAAGGCGCCAATATTGATAGCCTTTTTTTCTTTAATTTCTTTCTTTTCTAAATTTTAATGCGTAAAAGTAGTACTCTCTAACCAAGCTAATGTTGTTGTTATCATAGCAATTGCTTTCAAATTGATCTGTTCTGATCAAATGAACTTATTCGCTTCCATAAAGAAGTACAAGCCAAAAGAAAGTGATCAAATATAGACTTTCATTTTCATTTTACTGCTTAGAAAATGACATGAACATCTTAGAAAGAACAACGCTATTGCTAACTATATATATATATTGAGCAGATTCTTAAAAGAGTATATATATATGGCAAAATATGTGCAATTGTTTTACTAAATTCTAGTCTATTATCTTTTCATTTCTTCAACCATTATCAACAAAGAAATATTTATTAGCAGAAAATTACTCATGTAATGTGTCTTTCATGGAGACATATATATATGTGTGTGTAGGGTAAAATATATATAATTAGTTTGACGAAAGAGTTGGTGAGAGTGATTGAATCAATTTTAGAGTCCTCCCACGCTACGGGAGAATCAATATTAGCATAAAGAAACAATATAGAATTATGAAAGCTAAAAGAGAAAAACGAAATCTATTTTTAGAAAAATGGTTTCTAAAAGTATATTAGATTACATATATTCAAAGATATATATATATATATATATATATATATATATATATGGTGTTACTAAACTGAATTCGGAAAAACTTGTTTTACCATATAATTAATAACGGAATGAATCCAAAAATGGCCGAAAACGAGGGCAGAGGATTTGTATTCCGAAGAGATAATCAAAACCGATAAGAATCTTATACATTCTATCAACATATATATATAGCAGATTGTGATAAGCTTTTTATTAAAACCTATGTTATTGATAGTAGAAAGATTATTTTTAGCCATTCAAGGAAACTCCTTTTCGGCCACAAAAAGCCAAATTACAAGATAAAGGCAAAGCATGGAATTGTAGTATTATGAAGCAAGTCAAGGAATATATATATTTACTACTTTACGATGCTTTGATGTTTACAGCAATTCAAAATATTCAAGGCTAATTATTTGGACTAGTTTGTCTTGATGAAAGGGTGTTTGAAAGCGAAATGTAATCTCATTCGATGCTAAATGGGCAAATCAATCGTTCCTAATTATCCCTCTTTACTAATTAATTAAGGGAGAGGAGAGAATGGTTTGAAACGCATTTGAACCAACAATAATAAGATCGAATGGAAAGGAATTAATACATTTTAGGTAACGTCTTAAGTTTGATTAATTAATGAATGGAGATAGGTGTTGCGAGGGTTTCTATTTGTTTGGGGTCTGACGTAACTCAACTTCGGATTAATTAGGATCCAATATATAGTAACCGATCAACCAGTACCAAGAGACTTGTGAACAAAAGTCTTTAAGATTATGAAATGAAAGATTGGAAGGGGAATATTTGACTAGTCTTTGCCCCTTGTACTATTGTAACAAGTTGTGCTTCTCTTCTCCACCTATAACCTTCAATCCAAATTCAAATTCCCAATCACTTTTTTTTATTTGATGCCAAAATGATCATTTTCTTTTCTTTAGGTATTTGGCCTTCAAAAAAAAAAATCTTTTTGGGTTTTCTTAGCCATAGGCCCCTCAAAATAGTTGTTCTCCAAGTCTTTTCCAAACCACCCCACATGCATCGATCGACTTTGAGACTCGCCGCCATGAATAATTGTATATATATGATCTAGGCATCTAGCTAATCACGAGCAAATCCCACTTTATCTTCGAAGAAGCCAATGTTTTTTGATCCATTTTGACTCACTATTCTGATTTCTTATATATTGATCCTACATATATTATCCCACCAATACTTTCTTAAATTATGAGTTACTAACAATTTCATCCATCTTTCCAAGACCCATGCTAAACTAAAATATAGATAGTTGGCAATGATTATATTATAATATGATGCATTGATTTTTAGTCACCATACTATTTTAAGTTAAAAAAGTGTTAAGAAACTTATGTAATTTTCCTGCTCCTAATTAACTAATCTATCAAGTTAGACCTAAGATCAGTAAGGCCTAGCTAATTAATCATTGTGATTGAAATAGGTAATGGCAATCAAATTTTGTAAATGAAATTAAATCCATCACTATAAATAAAAGTTATACTAAATTGAAACCCTTTTCTTATTCATTAGAAACAACATTCTTGTCTCAATTAAATTAATTGGACCCGTCCCTGTTGGTAGACTCACCCACCAAATCTAGATGCGTAATGCAGATTGAATCCGGATTAGTCAGAACAAGCTCTGAATGTCGGATGGGGATAAAAAGAAAAGCAAGAAAATGTTGAAATGCGTTGACTCAATTTGACAAATAGTGGACGTTGGGATCCCAAATTAATCAAGTCAAACAATGCAAAGAAAAAAACAAAACAAACTAGTAATTATCTTGGACTCTAGTGAGCCAAAAATGGTCAATAATTTATTAGGTGTTTTTACACTAGCAAAATTGGGGAGAGTCAACATGAACATGAGAGAGCAATGAGAGAAAATTAAATTACGTCTTTTCTTTGTTTAGTGTTTACATTTTGCTGCTTAAAAAGGAGTAGAGAAATTAGGAGAAATGAAGAAAAAGAAAGGCAAAATGGGTGTCACAAACTAGCCTTCTTACAGTCGTAAGAAACCACTATCTCTCCCCAAAGTGAAGTGACCCCATTAATTATTTAATAGTAATTCTTTTTAAAGAGTTTCCTCTCTGTTCTCATTTCTTACTGATGAACAATGTGGAAAATTATAATTTTCTCATCAATAGCTTTGACTTTGAGGCATGGAAAAATAAAGGAATAATTCGTACAAATTTTGTGATCTCATGATTTAAGTTAGGTTATGTTTGGTTGTTGTTATGAACCTTCAAATGATAATTGATCTCATTGCAAACCTCAAATCCTCATGGAAAGTTGAGTTGGCCTAAGATAGAGTAGTAGTTTATATATAGGGACCCTATTGGCCTATTGAACTTGATAGTTGCTAGTGAAACTCTAGAAGTTTGAGTAGTAGTTTCATAATGGAACTTTGATAACAAGCTTTTCAGTCACACTCAAACCAGAAGAGAGCTAAAACCTGGACTTTGCTGCTATCTAGTTCATACTACCAAAAAGGAAAAACTCAAATTACAACTATAATTCTGATGAATGAATATGCTGGTGGGTGTTTAGTCTTTTTCTTCTATGTACATAATGAATAGTGCCTGTATTTTCCCCACTTGACATTGTTGAGTTTCCTTCCCTGTATTGAGCAGCAAAAGTTATGTCATTTTCAATGCCAGATTGACAAAAGGAAATCATCATGTTAAGTAATAAGTATCAGACAAAAGAAGCACACCACATAATAACAGAGATATATAATAAAAATAAAAAACTGTGTCTATCAGACAAAAGAAGCACACCACATAATAACAGAGATAATAAAAATAAAAACTGTGTCCTTTGAAGGGGAGGGAGAGCTAAAATGTGTTAGTGGGATTCAAGCAAAGTACAAATTCAATAAATGAATAATTTCTCAACTGTTCCTCAATGCAAGGCTTTCGAATCAATCGGGAAAACTCAGATCAATCAACGGATCATTCTGAAAGATTTGTCGGTTCAAGAAATGCTTATCTTGCAGCAGCTGATGTCCCACAAGATTATGAGAAGGCTGGAAATTGCCACATGAATGGAAGGGTTTTGGTCCCATGGGATTGTGATATGTGAAGGAGGGTTGACCTTCATTATCAGACTTTTCTCCGAATTTGGAATTTGAGGACAACATTCTTGCTGCAAAGTTGGAGCTAAAATGATGAGAGAAAAAACAATTTTTGCAGCTTTCTTTCGGTGAAGCTAGATGCTATAGATTGACAGTACTGTAGTTTATGCCTTTGCAGTCAATTTGATTATATGAGATTTGATGCCATATCCATGTCGCAATTATAGCATTGCAACTAAAAAGTCTAGCTCTACATGCATCAAAATGAGGAAAACTCTGCCTACAAACAATGATGATTAGAAGGAAAATTCCTCATGCAACAAAATTTTAACCAGAAGAGATACAAGATTGCCACAAGGTGCAGTTTACTTTACTATTTGTCATGATATTAGTCCCTTCAACACCAGTTTCTTTCTACCCTCCACATAAGTTTAGATTTCCTATACTAATGGAGTATCTAGAAATGTTATGAGCGCAAGCATTATTTCACTACAATTAATATTAATCACAATTCATAATTTTGTAGGATCCACCAAAATATAACATAGAGCCCACACTTATCTTTTATTGTGATTAGATAATTGCAGAAAAATGCTCCCAAAAGAGAATAGGTGTTTTTGTGGCACTGAATGGGTTAACAAGTTGGAAGCTATTATATTGATTAGACATTAGATACCATTACAATAATGGTCCTAGATTATCTAGAAATGCAAGATTTAATGGTACTAGATTACTTAACAAGCAAATCAAAGCTATAATCAATACTAATTAGGTAGTTGAGTACTTGTCATCTTACCTACAAAGGTTACAGATAATTAAATCCACATAATTAATTTCTTATGATAAATAATAAATCGGTTGATTTTCATTAACGACAATGATATTGTTTGTCCCTTAATGGGAGAGTTTAACAGTTTGAATGTGATTTATACTTCCTTAGAGATTTCTGGATTGAACTAGGGGAAAAGAGGATGGATTTAGGGGATTGAAGATAGCTATTTCATTTTGTGTAAGTACAGCCCATCTCATAAGGGCAGAGTAGGCTCATTAGCTCTTTTCTTCCTGAGGTACAATTCTAGATCCTGTTTTGAAGTGTAGAAAAAGTATTATTCTCCTATCAGGCTTTATGAAATTTATCTATAAAAAGATCAAGATATTTAAATTTGCATCCTTATATTTTAAATTCTTTATAGAAGTGTCTGACTTGACAAAATATCAATAGCTGAAAATTGCAATTTCACCTCAGTGGAAACCAAAAGAAAAAACACAACTATTTATCCTAATAAAGAATTTTAGCTAAGTAGAATTGTTTAAGAATACCAAACAAAATTAAATGAATCTATAAGAACTGATCACAAATGTTCATTGGATTTACTAAGAAACTCTTGTGTGATGAGTGTTTTATCAAAATGGCCCCCTAGCTGCTAAAGCGGTGACAGTTTCGTTATGGTTTAGAAGCGGACAATCCTTAAAAAGAATGACAATGAATCACATCTAATCATCATAGTTAATAAACTCAAGATTTTTCCTTACTACTGTTAATGTTCTGCTTAGGCTTCCACATGTTCATCTGTAGTTTTGAAAAATTATAATTTTTTGGAGAAGTTTTACCAGCCTTGTCGCATTATCTTCTTGGTTGCAATGGGACCTTTTCTTGATATCCAGATGCATTCACAATTTTCTTCATTTTCTCCTGCTGCCTGTTAGAACACAAAATTTAATCTTGTAAGGCCTTGAAATATACTGGAAAAAATCAATTAATTCATTGCCAGGATCTTCTGGCCACTCTTGGTATAACCTTTTATCAAAGTTTAACATAAAAATAAGAAGAGGAAGAAGAGACACTGACTCTTGTCTGTACAATAAAAATGAGCCCGTTTGAAGATTAAAAAGACAAACACACATCGTGTATTTACCTTTCATTTTTCTGCTGAGCAAGCGACTTTGCTCTAAGTGATCTAGGACACCTTATAGTGGGCTACAAGGTCCATTTAATATTCTATTCTTTTGTTTGTCCAGCTCTGTAAAGGGAAATGAGGACTATCACTTGTCAGGATAACCAAGACAGAACAATACTGGCTAAATGAACTTTGAACTAACCTCCACTGGTGATGGGTATGGCATGTCATTACTGATTCCTGTATAGCTCTTTACTCCAGGACGGCGCTGCCAAGTTCTTCGCTAGCAAATGGCATATATGGATGAAAGCAAACACAACCATTTTCCAAACAAATCCAAAGATCCATGCAAATTTCATTCAAAGGACAATGCAGATTATCACCACAAAAGCAAAGCTTGATTTCATGGAGATGTCACAGAATTGAGACTGCCACCATGAATACACATGTCTGGCACTGGCAGCATCTGAATTTCATATTCATTTAATGACAACATAGATTTTGATATAGCCAAGTACAACACTAAGAGCATCCAGCTACAACTGAAAGGCATTATCCCTTGATTTATGGTCAACAGAGGATACTAACGCCTACTGGGTCAAGTGGGAGGAGATCGATGCCCCTTGAGCAATGTTGGTTGAGAGATGCATGGCTGCACTTGAGAAATGTCAAGGAATGAAAAGTTCCATGCAAGTAGAAATAAATCAGAACAAAACAAGAGCATCAGCACCACCTTAAGCAGTACCATTAGGAAAATCTTTCACCTACCCTGCTTTGGTAGTGGCCAGCTTGTTAGGATCCAAATTTCCCTCCCCCAACCTCTTGTAAGACCTTCAAGAGGCGTTCTGTTTATTAACTCAAGAGGATCAATCATTTCCCAAACGCTTTGACACTTATTTCCATGTCATTACGAATTATAGTGTGCAAGAACCTGAAATGTGAATACAATCAAGGGATCAGAAAAAAGAACGAAGAAAAAGAGCAACTAGCAAGCAAAGCCCCATCATAGGATTGCTGTATACAGTTAGGGAGAAATATAAATCCAGTTTCATGAATGGTACATAAACACACCCCACCCCCACCCGCCCCTCTCCCAATTTCATGCCCCGTATAAGGGACAGATGTTGAATGAAATGTTATTAAATTATGTGTATGATCTGGCCATCCCAAAATAGATAATGGAAAGAGAGAAGAGAACCAAGTGTCAAGTACATACTTGACACATCTCAAACTTCTTCCCATAATACTTTCTGTGTAGCTTCTACAAGAGCCAATTCCTCATTTCTAGCAACTATACAGTGGTCATTACATACACCAAGTACCCTCATTTCCTCATCTTCCAATGTCAAATGCCATGCAGGAATCAGTGGCCCTACCAAAGCTGCCTTTAAATACCACAATAACGTATTTTCTCAAGCAATCTGCAATATTGCAACCAATTACTCATTGTTATGCAGCGAAACAAACCTCTGTATAATGAGATACGCTAAAGCAGCATTATCATGATAGCACCCCTTGGAGGAGGAAGAACCTGCAAAATCCAACCAGAATCAAATGGTGGCTTTGAGTTGCTAGCATCTGCCATATAAATAATAATAATAATTAAAAAAAGAACAAGAAAAAATACCTGGATTGTTGCTTACCATCAATATACAAAAAGACAAAGAATGCAAAGGTTACTACACTAAACAAGTTGAATACAACCAATCTAATAATAATCCACCAAGTAAACTTCCACTCTTATGGCTTTTCCAGAGCAGCCAGACTGTATTGTTTGGCCATCTGATTAGAGTCTTTTCTTCTCAACCAAAGAAGTCTGGATCCACAGAAATCTCTGGATTCTCATCATATGCTTCTCACCTTGGATTCTACTTTGCACTCTTTGGGAGCATTAAACTATCTTGATATAATCACAATAAATGATACTAACTGATTCTAACCGAGCTAGAAACAGAACAGGCTACCCACACTACAAAGTACAAACTCATAAGCCAATTTTCTTGCCAATACCTTAAGTTTAGCAAACTCCGCTTTTTCTCAAGCTTTGAGTTTATTTAATTTCTTCTCCTTTGCTTATCATTAAAAGAAAAAAGCAAAGTTAAATAACAATACTTAAGCAAATTCGTTAGGTTAACCTATCTAATATCCACTTCACTTCCTTAAGGTTGTTTAAAAGGCAAATAGGTATAACAAAGCAAAAATTCACATATATAACTCTTTCTGCACATAGCATCAAAAAGTGCCCACTTTGTGATTAACAAGTTTCAAATTTCAACTTATAGAAGTTTTCTTAAAATACCGAAGAAGATTTAGAGGGTTGGCACTACCCATTAGTAGAATTGTAGGCATCATAGCGAGCAAAGAGCTGATAGAAAAGTACAGCAATTGCTTTCTGAGATGCCAAGTTTATTATTAGATCCTCTTTTCCTGTTTCAGGCAGACACATACACAAGGTCTCCATATGGGCATAAAACCTCTGCAGTTGGTGTCTGAAGAGGATCTTTGAGTTTGGGGTTGCCATTATCATTAAGTTAATCACTTAATGAACAAGTGACACTCTGAGACTGACAAGTTCCAACCTTATTAACCCTTTTGTGGACTTCAAAAACTTCATCTAGCAGTATATGACAATAAACAATTATCCAGATAGCAACAATGTTATAAACTCCAATGGGTTCCATTCATTTGTCTAGTGATGAAAATAAGAGAGGTAATGGAATCATATATCAAAATCAAATACTGAAATATTATACTACATTCCAGAATGTATTGACTAAAACGTGGGGGAAAGGACGGACCTATTTTTTCTCCTTCGTTCTTTCAAGCTCTTCTTCGATCTTCTGTTGGCATGCTTCTTATCGGGTTGCTGTGACTGCAAATCCAACAAAATCAGAGATTTTTATGATTGACGATAGCAATAAATTAAAACAGTAAAAAGAAAGACAATAAAAAGGAATATGGGCAATGAAAAAGGAAAGAGTTTACAACAAAGCGATCAAATTCAAATCCTGTATGGTGGTGAAGAATGAGGTTTTGTTTTAAGGGACAATGGCAGTATGGTGGGATTTGGAATTTTGAATATGGGCTCTCTCAGTCTCAACTCTCAATCAATAAAATAGAGGAATTGCTCCTGAAATTCATAGGTGTTCTTCATTTTACCGTTGGTAGTTGCTCCTTTCAATGACCAGTTTTCGGCATAGAAGAGAAGACAATAGCATTGGGTTTGGGTTATTCTCTATTGGGTCGGGTTTAAGACTCTGTTAGAAGTTAGAACCAAACATACATACAAATAAGTAAGAAGCCCAAAAAAAAAAAAACAAGATCCAAATCCAATCATGTATAGTTTCTAAAATCAATTTTGTAATCAATCATTTTTCACATACCCCATATGCCATTAGGCCAAAACATATGGGGTTTGAAGTTTAAACCACATGCTATCATTTTTCAATATATACGGTGATTTTAAAAAGAGACCTTTTAGGACGTTATTATGATTGTGCCACATAGCCTATTTTCGAATAAATATTAAAATTCATCTAGCTCACTAAAACAAGGAAAATGGATGTCTACTATTAATAGAAATTGGATTTGGTGAGATAAGAGATAAGTTGCAAATCTAATTTTAAATTTATTCAAAATATAGAATTAGATGGAATCATTTTAATAGAATCCTAAATGATTCATTTTTAACGTCATTCAATCTTCATATACACATGGTATTAGGCCAATTTATATGGAGTTTTGCAAGGAAAGGAGAGAGAGGAAATGACTGTATTCTGATGCCGACTTATCCCTTTATAGAGGTAAATTTTTGTATACCTAATTATCTATCAATAGTACATGCCCCTCTCCATGCCCCCATCCAAATTCTGAATAGTGTTGAGTGAGAGTATAAATTAAGTTTACATTGGATATATTATTATTATCAGCCTATAAAAAGTTATAGGTAAACTATTTTTGGTGTAAATTCTCATGATTAATTAACAAATAACAAGAGGCAACTTAATTTTGTATATGAAATTACTTCAAAAAAAAATTGCATATGAAATGAGATAAACTTGGAAAATAAGAAGTTAGACAGCAGGAAAGCATATATAGTATATAGTATTATTATTTAAATAATTAATTTGTACTATATATATATCGAGGAAATACGCTAGTGACATTACCTTTAATCAAAGTCGTAAATATTATATTTACAATATGTTAATATATATATATCATGGTCACAATCGTCACCATCATTTGTAATCAATCAATCCATATCTGGGTCAGGTAGAAACTGTGGTATAGGAGAAAACTAACTATAGTAAAAAATGGAAAAAGGAAGGCAGCCATAAGAGCAAACCCCAAACTAAAACTCTAAAAAAAAGAGCAGTGGCATGGAAGCAAGCAAGCAAGCAATAATAATCCAAGCTAGCTAGTATGACCATAAAGACTCTGCCATGTTCGGCTGATCAACCATGTCCATGCAAAAAAAGGACTTAGCCTGGGAAGGCATGAACTTGGAAGAAGCAGATCCATGTGGCAAGTTCTGTGGAGAGCTGCTGTCTGGATTGTTGTTGTTGTTAGGGCTGGTTGAAACGAATTGCCGCATTCTCATGTGGACAACCTCGGCTTGAGCAATAGCTAACTGGGTTTGAAGTGAATCAATCTGTTGCTGCAACGATGAAATGGCTCCGACGCATCCATAGACAGGGTCACGAACCCTGGCGTTTGCTTCGTACACCATTGAACTCACTGCATCACTTCTTTGGTGCTCTGGCAATTCCTGCAGAAAATTACAAAAACAGAAAAGTTTCAGTTAATTTGATCGACAAATCATCATTGCAGGGTTCATTTTTCTTTCTTTTATTGGATCTTGAGTGGATTTTCCACTTTGGGTCAAGTTTCCTTTTCATGGAACGAAGGAGGGGATATTGCATTGCATGATTTTTCAAAAGAATTAGTAAAAAAATTAAGCTGGGTTGAAACTTTATCATAGAGATTACACTGTTGGTTGGCACGTTCATTTGCCTTCTTTTTATATTGGTCAAAAAGTTATTGTACTTATTTTTTTGAGAATTTACAAAAAGTTTATATGCTTGCGGTGGTTAAATCTATCTCAATCATCATCATAGTTTCATGTTTTGAATTGTGCAATGGGTGTTGAGTGTTGACAAAAATGACAATATACAAACAGTGAAATAGAACGCGGAAATGAACAAGAAATTCAACTTCAAAGGTACTCTAGAAGATCACCATACTAATTTTACTAACATGGATAATCTCTCTAAGTAACCTCAAGTCTAGTGACTTGAAATTAACCCCTTTCGAGTCCAGAAAGGTAAAGTTCTATACCAACAAGTGAGCTTCACTTTAATTTTTCACACATATATGCCTTTTGCTTGCTAGCATTAGCTAGGCTTAGAACTTAACCAAATCGACGCGTAAGATCATGCTTAATTTCTAATGGGTTCATATGTCTTCTTCAGTCATAGTAACAAACAAGTGCCTATTTCTACTATGAGTCAATTTCTCTTCTAGCTATCTCATCAACATTAATATCCTCAACTTTTGAATAAAAATACACATTTATCATTTAATTTGTTCGTTAATTATAAACAAATACAGTACATAAAGATTATATTCATATAATTTAATTAAATCATGTAGATGCGTGTTATGATTTGTATAAATAGATTAATTATATATATGGTCCCAACATATAAACTAAAGATTTGTTTTTGTTTACACCATATATCACATCCTTTTACGACCTAATGTGATACCTATCACTATCAATGTATCTCAATGTTCTTAAAGCATAAAGCATGAGTGATCCATTATTCACAATCTTTCTATCCTAAAGCAAAAAAATAATTTGAAGACATAATTTCCATGACCAAAAGCTTCTTAGTGGGTATGAAAGAGTAATTTATTAATTAAAGCATTATGCATGTTAGCTTTAGGGGTAAAAAAGATCCTCTCTAGTACAATGTAAAGGTATATATCTACTCCTTTATTCTAGGTGAAAGTTATATAATATCTTAAATTTAATATAGAAAGATAAATGAAAAATATTTCCACTAAAGATAGCATATCCAAAAAAATTATCACTAATATATAATATATATTGGGCATAGATTTTATATAAACATGATCACCTTAACCCTACCCTGCAGTAAACATGTGGATATTGGAGGATACTTTTCCCTACACTGCAAATTAAAACCAGATCAAATGTAAATTGGGTTCCTAAAAAGCTAAAGGCAAAGTAATTATCATAGCTGCCCGTACCTGATTATTCTTTTTCATTTGCTAAGGAATCATCCATTGATATATAAAGCATGAATTTTTATAACTACTGAGCAGGAGAATAGGAACCGCAGTCAACCTTGAAGACTTGTTCAACTGTAATTAACCACCCTTATAACAGACAAAAAAGTTAAAACAAAGAGGACTACTTTTTCTTTTCTTCTTTCTTTTTGGCCTTTCATGTTTATGTTTTTTTTTAATACACAAGACAAGTGACTCCTTCAATTTCTTCCCTGAAATGGCAATCCTAATTCCTAATTAAAGTCACCCTATAGTTTACATTGAAGAGTCTCCTAGCTGTGTAGGTTTGGAAAAGTAAGAGAAGTAGGCACGTTTATTTAATAAAGGTGAGAAAGCTTACCACTTTAATTATTTCACCCTCCAACCCCATCTCCATGAAATGAAACATCAAGCTATATATATGTATATGTATTTTGTTAAGATATAAAACATACGGAGAATATAATTATTTGATGACTCATAATTAATAATTGGTGCATTAATTATTCCATATTCAAAAAGAAATGGTTCAAATGGCCTTCTCCTAATAAAAAACAAATATAAAACATGTATAAATACACAAATGCAATGGTATATCCAAATACTCATCTCAAAAACTCACCCCTCTGATCACTATTCATGATAGAGTCAAAACAGGGAATACCCATTCTCCTATACAATATTGTTAAGATCCTCAACTGATTAAAAGGACTAGCTGACATTTTCTAAATGCTGAGGTTACAATTTCTTTACATGCATACTTAAGACTCCGTTAATTCTCTAGCTATGAATCCTTCTTCCTTTTGGTAAACTTCTCAGTACATTACACAACAGTACTCAAGACCCAACAGCATGTAGAAAGAACTTATTACTAATAATGTTAGACAAGCCCTTTATTCCAAGAAATTATAAGATGTTGTTAAAGCTCTCAGCATGTTGTTTCATAAAAAGACCATCCTTGTCAAGCACTTTTTTCCCATCAAAGAATGAACCACAATGCCAAGCTAATTTCTTTTTGAAAAGATGAAGATGCTTTTGCTTTCCCATTCTTTTTCACTATCTTTATTGTCAAGTACTATCATGGTGCTTATGCATGCTTGCAATATAATTGTGCTAAGAGCCTAAAGCAGCATATATGATCAAGAACCACCAAAGCACAACAAATCCTTATCTTTGACCAAATGTTTGATAAGTTTTTTGAGCTTCTCTCAAGGTTTTCGGTTTTCCAAGATAAAGACTTAATTATAGACATATTAACAAAATGGTTTGCACAAATTTCCTAAGTTACACATATATTCAAACAGTTAGTCTGCAAACAGAGTGAGAAGGGGGAGTTTCATGGAGAAAGGAACTGAACCTGTAACATCTTGTTAACATTGCTAGCACCAAACACCTTATGGACACTAGCAAACTTCTGAGGCTCATCAGCTGGAAAATAAGGAGCAAAAACACAGTCTTGGGCACATCTCCTTCTAAGTAGCTTGCACGCCGCGCATGGCGATAACGTGCCATGTTTCCTACCACTCTCCTTCATTCTTCTTCTTCTTCCTGGTTAAGCCAACAAAAACTAACCCTAGAAGCTTTCCACAGTAATATCAGCTTTGGGTTATAAGTTGTTTTTATCGATTAATTAGGTAGTATAACAATAGTCTTAGTTCAATTAATGGCCAAAAATAAAAAGTTAAAATGAGAAACAGAGACTGGGAATTGAATTCTTTGGCTTAGAATTAAAATTTAAAAATCACAAGAATTAGAATGAGAAAGAGAATAAAAACGAAATTAATTTCTTAAAGAAAAAGTAAGGTTGAGGAATTGGGGAGGGAGAGGGGGGGACTTGAAGGGAGAAATGGTTGGGTGTTATATAGAGATTGTTATGTGACAGCAAATCTTGTGGGGGCCCACAAAAGCAAAGCCCATAGATTTTGTTGGACAAAAACATCGTTTTTGATAAGATTTTTGGCCCACCTTAATATGATACCCTCTTATTTTTTTTGTGATTTTTAAACTTCTTAAGTAATCTGAAATCTCTAGGAGATGGAGATTATTATACTAATTATTGGGCATTTGTTTCATTTTCGTTTTATTAACTTCTCTTCTTCAGATGGATTAACCAAAAATTGAATGATAATGAAAGGTTTAATGAGAAAAGACCCTTGAATTTACATAAAACCATCAAATAAGCCGTTGAACTTTTATTTTAGTCAAATAAGCCCTTGAATTCTTAAAAAAAGCTAAATAAGTCCTTTTTCTAAGGCTAAATGCTCAAATAAGGATTAAACGTTGTTAGGGGCCAAAACCAGGAAGGCTCAAGTCCACCAAATCCTCTCCACACACACTCAAAAGTTGGGCCAACCTATCTCTTATCCATCTCTATTTTTCTTGGCCCAACTAAACACATACACAAATATTGGGTAAATGGGCCACAAGTACCACAAAAAAGCCCACCTCTCTTTTACCCAATAACCAAAAGTTCCCAAACACATATATAACACATGGGCATCTCTATTCCAAAAGTCCTCAAACACATATATAACACAGAGACATCTATATTCAAGTCCCCAAACACATATATAACACAGGGGCACCTTTATTACAAAAGTCCTCAAACACATATATAACACAGAGGCATCTATATCAAAGTCCCCAAACACATATATAACACAGGGGCAACTCTATTACAAAGTCCTCAAACACATATTTAACATAAAGACATCTATATCAAAGTCCCCAAACACATATATAACACAAGGGCATCTCTATTACAAAGTCCTCAAACACATATATAACACAGAGGCACTTCTCCTTATGGCAAAGGCTCATAATATACATGGGTCTTGTTATTAAGGCATTTCTCTTTGGGGCAAAGACTCATAATATATACACATGGGCCTTGCCACCAAATTCCTATATATATATACATATATGTGACAAGGGCCCAAGCCATGTGCACCACGTTGGGTCTTGTTACTTTTGAAGCTCTTCTCTCAAGCCCAAGAAGGCCCAAAACGGTGGAGGCCTTGCCACTTCATCACCAAGCCAAGAACGTGAAGACAAAGTGCACACAACCCTATTCCCTGCTGCAACATGTCAGACTTTCCTGCAAATGAAAGCATCTAAGGGAAGAACCATAATTAACTCAAACTTCTTCATATTTACCTATTTATGGCAAAGGATTATCACTAACTAATCCTTTTTGCAGGCACTAACTGTGGTCCAAGCCCACAGGCGGGAAAACAAATTGGGGGGAGTGGAATGGATGGCAAAAGGAGAAAGAATCTCCCTTGATTAGCTTCTTTGGAGAAGGCAACTATGCTTGGGAGTTGTTCCTTAACACCAAAGGGGAAATCAACGGGTTGCAGAGGGTGGAATCAAAAGCCAAGTTGTTTTGACTTTGAGAGGAGACAGCTAGTTTGCTGTAAAAAGCAAACCGGCGATGGCGACGTGAGCCCGGTGAAATATGGTACCGATTTCAATGCAAGAAGGTACCCACTGTTCTCTTCCTCAAATCGGAAGATTCCTTGTCTTGAACCCAGAGACTATTCACTAAATCAATCAAAAAGCAAGAGCCAAATAGGGTGGCCGGGCAAGAGGCACACTATAAAAGGAGCTCACCACCGTCAAAAATGGCATCAACTAACACTCTAAGAGGGGGGAAGCACTAAGAAAAAGAGAGAATTTCTGCTACAAAACCTCCAACCATTTAATTCTTGGCTACTCTCAAGAATCACCCCACAATCATATTTTCAAGAGTCCTCCAAGGATTTCCAGCAACAAGCAAGAACCATCTTCTCCAAATTAGTGTTTTCCTCTACTGTCAATGGCTTGTGTTTTGATTCCATTGCTCTCGATGTATTCTTCCTCCTTTTCCCCCAAATCCCACTTCCAATTTGTTTCTCATATGTCTTGAAATCAATAAAGAGTTGTGATTCGTCCTATTTCAAAGAAATCTGGGTTTCTGTTACTCAGTTCATCTTTTTCATCTTCCTCAGTTCTGCGATTTTAAAACTGAGTTTTGCCCATTTCCTGCCGCATCAATTGCTCCGTCCCACAAAGGCTGAGTTTCCCTGATTTTTCCTGCCGCGCCACTGATTATTTGGGTCTCAGCATCTTGGGCATCATCTTGCGCAAACCCAACTCCTCTTCTGGGGAGATTTGGGCTAGGCTTGAGCCCATAGTGAGCCAAACGAGGACTGTCTCACATTCCCACAAAAAGACTCCCACAAACGTTTCAACATTTTCTCGAATAAAGATCAAAATATACAATTTCAACAAATTAGAATACATACTTCATATTTTTTTACAAATTGGATAGAATATAAGTTAATACTAATGTGTGAGATATATATAAGTTGAAAAGCACACCATGATTTATATCATATTATGTTTAATGAATTTTTTTTATTAATGGGTTTGATTTTTAATTAATATGATAATATCATTTTCCTATCAAATTTAACGTGTACACATGAGAAGTATTGGTTTTCATTTAAGGATTCTCTAATTTGTAAAAGTTTGCTAAGTATGTGTTTTAATTTGTTGGAATTGTGTATTTTGATTCTTATTTGAGAAAATCTTGAAACATTTAGTCCTTATTTGAGCATTTAACCTTAGAAAAAGGGCTTATTTGGCTTTTTTTAAAGAATTCAGGGGCTTATTTGGCCTAAATAAAAGTTCAGGGGTCTATTTGACGGTTTTGTATAAATTCAGGGACCTTTTTGCTCATATAGCCGATAATGAAAGCATGAGGCTTAACGTGATAATTTAGCCTCATTTCAATGAGCAATTATATTATTCGTGCCAAATAAAGTTTATTTGAGTTAAAAATAAATTTAATATTGTTACCCTATTCATGCCAAATAAAATCGTATAGTGATAATCCTATAGTATCAAACCTTTCGATTCAGTTGAATAAAGGCTCAATGATTCAATTTTAACTCGAATAAGGGACGGCAGAAAATAAAATATATTTCTCAATGTCATGTGTTGATTTCTCGATGGTTAATAAATATATAATCATGACATGCCCTTATTTGAGACAAAATTGAAATTTAACATTATTTCCTCATTCGATTAAATTGAAAAATTGAATCCTAAATCGAAGAATTTTATAAAGATTAAATCCTTATTTGAGCAAATTAATAAGAGGAATTCGTTTACCTCGGCACATATATGTGTAAGGTCAATTTCAATAGAAAAGAACAAAGATGAATGGTAACAAGAAAAAAATTGCATAAAATGATGATTAAAATTATTAAAATAAGACCTAGACTCCAAAAGGGAGAATTTATAAATTCCTTCAAGAAAATGAAATGTCACCAAATTGTGTCATCATTGAAAAAAAATGCAAACTTCAAACCAAATGAACTTAATTTTTGATTGCAGTGAGTTTTCGTGAGCGTGCGGGTTTAAGTTATCAACAACACAAAATCCGAAAAATATAATCTTTTGTTATGCTGTTGTTCTTTGACCATATTAAATATTATTATACAAATTAGTTTAATTAGTAAATATTTCATCTATACATTAACTTTGAATTTATACTAAGATTATTCAAATACATAAAACATTGCAAGTATGTCAACTTCAAAATTAATACTAAACAAAAGGGTCAACTTTTGATTTAATGAACGATAAGCTATCATATAGGACATTATAAGTTTCTTATTCGTTTATGCATATCTAAAAAAATAATAATAATAATTATACGCATTTTCTAAAGTGTCGGCTAGGCACGAATAGTATAAGCAATCTAAAATGCTAATTAAAGATCCAACAAAGGATTCACCAAAACCAATAGTCTTTGCCAATGCTACGGAGTTATCAACATGATTCGAGACAGACGATTTGAACTTTCCAACAAGATTTATTGACGCAAAGTATAAGTTACACAATTATGCTGAAACATTTTCAAGTAGAAGAAGACATTCTAAAAAATTATTGTAATATCAATTTTGAGTTTGTACTTTTGTTAATATAAATGAAAATTCAATTTACTTTTTCGTCCAAGAAAAAATAGTCTCTGCCAATGTTCATGTGACAAATTTGTAAGGAAATCAACACGTACTTGTCTTTCCTAAAAACATCATTTACCTCCTTAATCCAACCTTCTTAGATGATATCACAATTAGTTATATCTTGTTTTAAATTACAGGTATCCATATCCTTTTAATCAATGGTTTTACGACTAATCCTGTTTGAGACGGATCAACCGATTAATTATGATGATAAAATTCTTCAAATAAATAATTAATTTTTTTAGTTCATATAAGACTCGAACTTGAACTTGATATATTACTGAAAAGGAAAATAAGTAGCAAATCACAATTAATTACTACTATAATGATAAATTAGTTTATTGCTTACATTGATTTTTTTCGACAGTGACAGATTTATATAATAATAATAATAATAATAATAATAATAATAATAATAATAATAATAATAATAATAATAATAATAATAATAATAATAATAATAAAAGTATAAACTAATCAATATCTTCTTGTTATATAGTTAAATCATATGAAATGTCTTCTATATTTATTTATACCAAATTATTATAGGTCTCCTGACGCAATTGTGTGTGGCTCCACTATGCCCCCAAGCAACAAATTAAGAAAATGACTGTGAAAGCGTGGCAACTCACAAATATGCACAAATCAATACAAAGCAAAATGTACTCTAACAAAAGTGCCAATTGGAGATTTTGGCCCTTTTTTTTTTTTGTAATTGTGGCATTTCATCTTTTCTTCATATACACTTTGTTGCCTTTGGTTGCTTTTGCCTATTTATAATAAAATTTTGTACAATCATCTACAATAAAATGATATTAATACCTAATAATAATATATATCATGATAATTAATTGTGGGATTAAGTGAAAGTTTAATTAAACTTGATTGGAAAAAAAAAGAAAAGAAAAAAAAGAAGAGATCGAAGTAACCTGAATTCAAGTCTCTTTCGATCAAGAAAGAAACTTGGTGCTTGACAGCTATAGATAATTTATAAACCGATTGGCCATGGTTGTGTCTTATTTGTTAAATATACTTGATATATTTGAATGATAATAGTAATAAAGTACTAAATAAAAAATTTGTTCAAAAAAAAATACCAAATATGTCCCCAAGAGGACACCCTAGTGATTAAAGCTTGGAATTTCTTGTGGGAGGTCCCAGATTCGAATCCTGGGATGGGCGGGGTTAGGGATTTCCCCCGGCTCCCGGTGGGGAATTCGATTTCCCGCCCCGACAGGGAAGGGGATGTGGAGTTAATTTGGGGAACGGGGATGGGGATGGAGAATGAAATTCATTCCCCATCGGGGTCGGGGACGGGGATGGAGAATGTCCTCCCCGCCCCGCCCCGTCCCCGAAATATTGTTTTTAATTATTTAGATATAATATATATGTGTAAGTTAGATTTCCTAGAATATATAGACATATATATTACACTAAAACTTAACATATATATATATATATTATCATGTTTATTACTAATTTGATATTTATATTATCAATATGTATTATTATGTTTATTTATAATGTTGTATTTATTAATATTAGTCCTCACTTTAACGTGCGTTGCACGTGACCCAATCTGTTTTAAAAAGTCTATTATTAGAGCTGACAAAATTTCACCAGAGTGCGGGTACTCGACTCGATCACATGAAACAAAACCTTATCCAACCCGATTCGACCAAAAAATCCACTCAATTTGAAACCGAAATGACCTGACCCAAATCCTTAAAAAATTGAAGGCTCAAATCCGAAATTATCGGAACCATATGACCCAAAACTGAAAAAAGACCTGAACCAAAATTGACCAAAACCTAAATGA
Source organism: Corchorus olitorius (assembly GCA_001974825.2). NCBI lineage: Eukaryota > Viridiplantae > Streptophyta > Magnoliopsida > Malvales > Malvaceae > Corchorus > Corchorus olitorius. The sequence goes on from AWUE01024773.1 coordinate 22,589, forward strand.
CCCGACATTTGAGCGATCTGAACCCAACCCAACTTGAAACTGAAAATTAAACGAACTCTTATAACCCAAAATTTCCTTAACCCGAAACTAACCTAAACCAAATCCAACCCGACCAGCCCATTTGTATATACATTGGGTTTTACTATCAAAGTAACATAATAAATTATCCCATACAAAGAAAAATATTAACAAAGTAAAACATCCAATTTAAACCCACAGCAATAGTTACATTTATCAAGCAAAAAATTAATTATAAGTCAAATAAAATAATTGCACGTTAGAGAATAATAAATTTTAATCATAATACATTATTATAAACTATCAAATAGTAAGATGTCAATCATAATAATTTTTTAAATTAAAATAGTAAAAATAAAATAATTATAAAATATTGAATTTAATTAAATGAAAATAGAGTTTTTAGTAGAATAAAACTGTATATTAAAAGAATTTAATATATCCAAATTTTTATTGAAAAATAGTAAAATGGTAAAAATAAAGTATTATAAAGATATTAGATTTAATTGAATAAAAATAGAGTTTTTAGTATAATAAAACTATAATAATTAAGCAATGATATTTAAGAAATATATTTGATGATTAAGGGTATAATAGGCGATTCAAAAGTTTTACAGTTGAACGTACTTTTTAATATAGTATAGATTAATACTATAAACTTAAAATGAAAATCATGTATTAAAATTAATTGCACTAAGAAAGGTAAATAAATTATTGTTATTGTCATTACTGATATTAATATTGTGTTAATTTAAATTTTTATAAAATTTTTCATTTAATAAGATAAAAGAATATTTTTAAAGATATAATAATATAGTATTTTTTTTTACCAAACTTGGGGAACGGGGATTCCTCGTCCCTGTTAAATCCTCGCGGGATAGGGGATGGAGAATTTGTTTCATTCCCCGCCGGGGACGGGGACGAGACGGGATGGGGTTGTGAAGTCGGGGTCGGGGACGGTGAATACACCCTCGCACATTCCCCGCCCCGTTGATATCCCTAGGCGGGGTGGGATTATGGGAAAGGAGAGAGCTACCTTCTATTGTGTTGTCCATTTCAATATCATGTTCATGAGTAATAAAAAAAATACCAAATATAGTCGGACAAATCCGTACAACCTAAATATATTTAGTATGTATAAATAAACTATAGTTAAAAAATTGGAAAAATACGAAATTATCTATCAATTTGTTATATCTCCAACTTGTCATGCGTAATTTTTTTGACGTGGAATTTAATTAAGGTGAAAACTTTTCTTATCTTGCTTTTCTTATTTTATTTTATCTTCTTAGACAAAATTGAGCCACCACTACTTTCTTTCCCTTCTATCGAACAATATAATTAGATTGTATTTAATCAATTCTTATTAAATCATGCTTTATTTTGGTGTTGCTTTATTAGGACAATAAAATCTGATTCTATGCGTATTAGATGCTTAATTATATGAAACCCACCCTTGTATTTCAACTCAAATCCCCCCGAATATTCATTCTATAATATTTAAATGTATCTAATTAAACATGATTGGGCCAAGTATATATATTATATTAACCTTTAATTAGATTGTTATTTTTTGTTGAGGTGCATCGAGATCTCATCACAATCAGAATAATTCTTTATATGATCAAATATTTCAGGAGAATCCAATGCAAACTAAGAAATTGTCTTGAATAAATTAATTACAAACTAAAAAAAGATAGATAAATAAACTACTAAACCCACATTCCGTAGGACTTGAATTCAGGATTTTACGGTTCTGACACGGTGCACTTACCAGTTGAATTAACAACTCAGGTGCAATTAGACTGTTATTAGATGAACCAAACTTTAAATTAAATATAAAAATGTTGGCTTATCAGTCTTTTTACCCCTAAATTATGAGGTTAAATGACACTTTCTCTCTAAATTATAATCGTGACAATTTGCCCCAAAACTTTCAAAATTCAGGACGATTTGCCTCCCCCTCTATGTCGGAGGTGAATTGTTCTAAATTTGGAAAGTTCATGGAGCTAATTGTCCTGAATTTGGAAAGTTCATGAGATTAATTGTTCCGAACTTTGAAATTGAGGGAGAAAGTTGTCGTAATTTAAAGTTTATGAGGCAAAATATCCTTATTCTTATAATTCATCAAGGGCAAAAAGTCTTTGGTGTCATAATTCATCAAGGGCGAAAAGTCTAATAAGTCTTAAAATATTGGGTGAAAAAAAGAATAATTCTTTTTGACCCTCCAATTTGTCCCTCCAACTTAACCCTCCCAATAATTAAGGAAATAAATTAAATCCAGGTTTAGCCCCCTAATAATTAAGGTAGGAAATTAAATCTACGTTTAACCCCTAGTTATAAATATGGAGAGTTTGAGGGTAAATCCTTTGATTTTAGGCTATTATTGAATAGGGTTTTAGAAATTATGGTAAGATTTCTGATGGCACGTCAGGAGAGACAAATTGGAGAGACAAGTTGGAGGGTCATCTAGTAATAAAAAAAATTAGAGCATGGATAGGTTCCTAATTATATTCTCTGATCTAATAAATGAGTTGAGATCTTCCTTACATGATAATGGAAAAATGATGTTATTTGTTTTCAATTTGCACACCCGATCTTAACAATGATTATTTTTGCCTTACCAAAATTTATCGGCAAATCTTGCTCGCTAGTGTCACCAAGTTTGGTCTAACTTTCAATAGAAATTAGTTTTAAAAGAGTAAGTCCCGAATTCAGGATATTTATTGTAATATGATATAATGATATTGGTGATTGTAATTGTGTCACTTATAGTGAAATTACTTGATGGTAACAATATGATGGGAATGTAGCATTACTCTGATCTTAATTATTCAGATACTACATATACTAAATAATTATTGCACTAAAAAATAATACTTTATACAAGTATAAGACGTATAACATTTCCCTTTTAATTATCTACTATAAAAAAACTAATTTAAAGGGTAGGTTCTAACATTCAAAATATTAATTATGGTAGGATTAATTTAATACTTTAATATGGGAAATTACAATATAATAACATGATTTAAACTAAAACTATTTTTTTTTGGTAAATTTAAACTAAAACTATATACCACGATAGATGCTTTAAATTTTATGACTTATTACTTAGCAAATTGAAAATTTTACTTTGCAAATTGAAATTTTATTAAGTTGTAACTAAAATTAGTGCCGTGTGAGGAGGTGCAAAAGTGGGTGTGCAAATTGAAGGGGCAAATAGTATTTTCCTATATAGTTTAGTTTATTCTTGCTTCTTGGAATTTAATACCATCTAATATTTGGGTACGATGCTTTAGCATTTGAAGTTGAACTCTACTAGTCTTTCTAAGCTATAAAATTAGTAAAACGAAAAAATACAGCAAGAATATTGAAGAAAAACCTTACCATGACATAGCTTAAAATTTATTCCATGTATTAATTAATTAGCTAAGGCTAATACCTAACCCTAAGCTAATTGAAACAAAAAAACTATATATATAGTACTATATTTATTTAAAAGCACAGTGAGCTAAAAAACCTAGGGTTCTGTACGTTTAGCGAAACTTTAGAACCATTGAAAGAAAACATGTATGGTCGGTCCTTTTGTCATCTTAGAGTAGAATAATATTGCTTGTCAAAGATGATCATGTTCCTTTAATTAATATTGTTTGCCCCACGAAGAAGCATAGAAGAAAAGATTATTTGTCAAGAGTAGCCTGTAGTTGTAACGATGTGCATTGAAAATTTAAAATTACCCAATCCATAATTTGTTAAGTATAATTAATTAAGGAGAATTGTTTATTAACAATTTATTAATCAGTAACTTGTTAGCTCTAGGTAAACCCATATCCATGATCTCATATTTCCTAATTTTTTTTACTTATTATTACATATATAATTATATACAATTATTTCATAATTTAATTTGAACAAACATGATTGGCACTACAGTATTAAAAATATGGAAAATTCCACACATCTCGAAATATTGACCCGAATTTTGTTCCCTATGACGTGTCATGGTTAGTCAACCCATGTTATGTAGCAAAACTTCACTCAAGTAGTGGTGGGACCAGTCTGCTGGACCAACCATGTAAAAACACGTCATGGAGACCAAATTTCGGATCAATTTTTCGAACTGTGTCAAAACTCTAAAAATATATTTTTTTCGTTCTAATAATTAGGATCTTCATCTTATGTCAACTTGAACGTGTGACCAACTTAACTTACAATAAGAAGAGGCTCTATGCTCCTAGCTTTTGTATTATATATAATAGAATTAGATTAAGTTAATCACTTGATTTAATCCATATATTTTGGGAATTAATTATCAATATAAAGAGAGCTTTTCCAAGAGCTTTTACAAAAAGGTATGACAAATTATCTTTTATAAAATTGAAAGCTCAAAAAAAAATTCTTAACCTAGACTAAATTCCAAGTGAAATGATGCGCATGACAAGATAGGAATCAAACATATATGCAAGTGCATGAACTCAGACTTTGATTAGTGGAAAATTTTCCAAAGATTTCTTCTGTTTGGGATGAAATTATATTTGGAGGCAGGTTACATCAATGAGAGTGAGTGCCTTGACACACTATGAATATTTTCTTTTTATTTTGTTTAATTTTTTTTGTAGGTTCCACATTTAATTGACATTTTTTATCACTTAATGGTTGTTGAACCTTACTTATCAAAATACATACATGTAATATTAGTTTAAAATTTTAGATTTTTGAAGTTCAAAATCTTAGAGTATCTCTATTAGGAATTAATTAAAAATATGAATTATTAAGTTATTAATTAATTTGAATAACATATTTGATTCAACTTTTATGATCTCAATCAAAAGAGAGTACTCTAGTATAACTTATAAGGTCACTCAAGATTGTACTTCTAAACCTATCCATAGATCGAGCCTGCACTAAAATTCTTGTTATTAGACTTATTCAAAATCTGGTTGGCCACCACACACATGGATAGGTCAATAAGAAACTCCTACTTTTTTACTCATAATTAGAAATGAGATTACGATATATACCTCAAAAAAAAAAAAGGACAAAAAAAAGAAAGAAGAAGCCCTCCTTTAGAAATGCTTGGCATGACAACATTAATGTATAGAATTGGATCTTTTTTTTTTCGTTCAAAGGTATAGAATTGGATCTTTAGATCTCTAATTTCCATATATATACATTCCTTTCTTAACTATTATTATATATATGTACCACATAGATTACATATGTGTATATATGTATCTAGAGAAAATAAAATCTAATTAATCCTCTTCAATCAAAGAATATGGTTAGAAGTTAAAATAATAAAATGTAGTCGAGAGAAATCTTTAGTTTGAAGCTCTGGCTTACATTTACCTACCTCGCATGCATGTACCAAAAGCATAAAAAAGTCCACCAATTTACTCAATATAAAAAGAAAGGAAAAAATAAAAGAAAGCCCACGAATTCAATATGTGTATTTAATATTAATCTTGTCACGGTACGTAGCTTGGACATTGTCCTTTATATGTATGTGGAATGAATCATAGAAATAGTTTTAACGATGAACTCATAAATGGCAACTTGCACGTGTAGGTGGACATATGTCTAAACTAGTTACTATGTCTTATTTCTTGACAGATTATTATTTGTATTGATAGCCCATTTAATTAATGTTGATAGGCTCAATCACATTCGAAGAACTAATCCGGCTGATTTATTATCATTATTTTTTAAAAAATATAGTAGTGTATAGTAAAAAAAAGAAAGAAAAAAAAAGGTTAGTCCCCACGATCTCATATGGCCTCCATCGATCACTAGACCTTTTTCCGTTTTTTTTTTCTTTCTTTTTTAAAATTAATTTAACTGTGATCAATTCTTGTCTTGGGGTCATGCTACTCAAAGATTTAAACAGTACGTAAATTGGGTTTCTGCAGTTTCATTTGGATAATATAAATCTAAAATTTTTATCAGGTTATGATTTGATCGCAAATACTATATATAGGATTTTCATTTGACCAAAAGATTATATTTAAGCGAATCAATATATATATCAATTTGAGAGCTTACTTATCAAATCCTTTTTTTCATATATTTCAACCCCAAATGTTGCAATTGGAGCTCATCTGATATAAAGAGAAATAGATGGATTTGACCGAAAGAAGTTATTTTTATGACAAGTTGGTAAGTGAATTTGACAGATTTTTAGTTTGACCCTTTTTGCCAAAAATTACAATATTTGACCTCACCAATTTTTAGGTCTAATTTGGTTACTTTTGTTACTTTGTAGTAACAGTTTATATATGAATCATAAATAAAATTCAAGTAATTTCTTGGCAAAAATGAAAAAACCCTCGAGTTTGTGATTTAGTATACATTTCATCTTTTTGGAGTCATAATGGGAAAACAGGAACACTATTGGAGACAGAAGGTTTTTGCCCAGGGCAGAGATCTCAACATAGTACTTTGTAAGAAAACAATAACTTTTAAATGAAATGATAATTTGACAAGACTTTGATGGGAAACCGAACTTTTTTAAATGAAATATTTGCATTAACCAGCTCATTTGTTGGTGGGAAAAAATTTTGCAAGAAATTTTTTTTTCTTTGTTGGGGTTTGATTTCATATATAGTATAGTATAGTACTATATCTAAGTCATGATGGAGTCATTTTGTATGGAAAAGTGACATCATATGACTATACAATGTGTTGTTTATGCTTGAAATTATTAATTAGGTCATTATCCACATAAGTGAAAAATTAGTTAAAAGGAGAAGAAATAAAAAGTTAAGGGAAAGGGAAAAAGTTCAAGCTAAAATAAACATTGATTAGAAATTCAGTAAGAGCAATTGAGGAGTGATTGGACCGAATTATGACTGAATGAAAAACTTTGCATTCTTAAAGGTCAATCAAAATTTAGATAGCTGGCCTGCAAATTCTTCTGCTCAATAACTTGTTTTTATTATGGATTTCATCAAGGGAATTTGGACAAAACATAAAGATGAAGTTGCAGACCTGTATTCCACATTTAAGTTAGCAACATTAAAAAAGCAGAAATGAAACACATCGGCCAGAAAATGAACACAGGTTTTGTTCTTGCAATTTCAGTTCAGAACTTGTCTCTTTAGAGGGGAAACTTTTTATACATGTGATTAGGTTTTACATGTTTGGCCTGTTTCTTGCTATACAATATTGCCATGTTACTGGGTTCTGGCATTTTGGCCAAACCTTTTTTTCTTAAATTGAAAAAGTTTATCTTGACATGTGGGGCTTCAAATTCACTTTCACCTTTCACTTTTTTTTTTGGGCAAAATTTTTGATGCATCCAAAGACCAAATCACAATCGCAATAGCAAAATTTGTCTCTGTTGAGGGTTCCACACGTATTTCTAATGTCTCTATCCAAAAAAAAAGGGTTCATTGCAAAATCTTGCCATATTGCTTAGATAAGGGTTTTTCTTATAGCCTAGATCAGGGTTTATGCAAAACAGTAATATATGAATTGAAAGAGCATGCAGTTTCCGTGTAATGCCAACTTTAATTATGAAAGGGAAAGTATGTGGGGAAGAAAACTTCAATAATTTTTCTACTCTCTCATATATATATATATACTTATTCTGCCAACTACTAGCTAGAATTTAATTCTCTCATTTGAAAGCAACCTTAATTAACTAGATCAGTTTCTTCCCTCTCCTAGTTTTTTGATGTGAAATATATATATAACTTTGAATTTCTAAATGCAAATTATTATATATACATTGAGTACTCATTGAGAAGTCTAGCTAATTTGGTGATATATCATAAGGATTAAGCTATTATATGAATTGCCATTTAGCTGTCAGATATTTAAACACGTTTTGGCCAAGGTGGAATCATGTTATAATTTGATTTAGAGAGAAAAAATGAACCAAGATGCTTTGATAATTGTACTTTAATTTGTCATTGTACACTTAATTTTCATTTAGTTCCATTAGTTGAATATATATAAGTTTAGAGGTGCAAATTAAGTGTAACCTTGAGTTTTGATTCTTTTGATAATTAATGTTTGACAAGGACTGCTGCGCAGTGCGCCTTACCGTGTATAGAGCAGTCCATGAGGCATTTCCACGTAGCTCTCTGATCAGATGGGAATTTCTGTTTGCTTTCTGGTTTTTTTCCAAGTAAATGGGGTATAATAGGAATTGAGTAAGTTTGATTCAACCCTTTCCTTCCTTTCTAGCAAACGGATTTTTAATGTTCATTTGACTCTCGAACATCTAAAAAGGGATATATAATTTGACCATCTCCATTTGAGACAATTTCATCTTAATACTTAGATCCTTAGAACAATATGTAACCCTTAATGTTGATATGACTTATCCGACACTTACAATATGAACTTGTCACATTATGTCACGTCAGCTTCGAGGTCATATATTGGTTAAAAAATTTATTATAAGAGTCAAATTGTTCCAAATAGAAGTTTGAGAGTCAAATTGTCCCTTTCTATATATAGTTTCAAGGGCTCAAATTGTTCCTAGGTCACAACAAATTGATAAATAGAATGATTAATTAATTGGAAAAAGTGTCATTTTCTCCATTGAACTTGTAGCGTTTGAATGTTTTGTCTCCTGAACTTCAATTTTGGACATTTTACCCCTTGAATTTCAATTTTGGGACGTTTTACCCTCTCAACCTAATGGTACCGTCAAGACGTTGACGTGGCAATATCACGTGGCACAAAATGCCACATGTCAGCGGTTTTGTTCGACGTGGCAATGCCACGTGGGTCGGATTGGTCTGACGTGCCACGTCAGCGTCTTAACAGTGCCTTTAGGCTGAGGGGAAAACGTCCCAAAATTGAAGTTCAGGGGGGCAAAATGTCCAAAATTGAATTTCAAGAGACAAAGCGTCCAAAAGCTACATGTTCAAGGAGGAAAAAGGGTATTAAGTCTTAATTAATTTGCATGAAGTATTGTTCATAATCAAAATTGTAATCAGGGCTATAGCCATTCATGTCATGTTTTTGTTCTTATCTGGTTGTTATATGTTCTGTCCAGAAATTCTTAAAATTACCAGCTATCCGGAACCAAACAAAGATATGTTGAAGGGGATTGGTAGTTTGGTAATGAATGCAGCTACTGCCTGCAGATAAATTCTGTAGCATAAACTTATCAAGACATTGTTTTCATTATTAATTTCATAATATTTTGAGGAATTTCATGTTAGAAATTGCTACCAATGTGGTACTTAGAAAAAGGATCCCCAACAACCACAATGGACTGATAAAGAAGACAACAAATTAAAGGATTCATTTACAAAATATTAATAATATTTGATCATATATAGCAGCAACACTTGAAGATCGTGGAAATCTACTAAATCTTATGCAGTCAATTCCATTGTCGATCATTTCAATAAATCGAAAACATTCTGATGAATGCAGTCATGGCAATCAACTCAGAGATATATAATAATCTTAATATTTTGCAGGAAAAGATTTGTTTGATGATTTTCATCACCATATATATATGTATAGTCTCCATCAGCCGCGAAAAAAACAGTTGGTTAAAATTTCTTGTCGAGGCTCTTGTCATGTTAATTTAAGGAGATATATAACAATCTGTAGTGACTAGTGAATCTTCATCATTTGTATTTTTCTTTTGCCAAAAGAAACGAACTTGAAAAACCCCTTTAATTTATAATAATATGATTATTGTCACTATATATGGTTAGGGTTCGGCCGGGAAACTAAATAAAGCAAGTGCTTGCTGTTCCCTTCTGCTTTTTCTCTCTTTTTCCTTTCTTTTCCTAAAAGATCTTCTTCAACTAACAGTCTAACAATCTTTCCCCGCTTCCTTTCAAGTTTGCTCTGTTAAGGATTGACTATGGATCGTATAACCAAACCCAGGACGTAGTATATAGGTGATCCTAATAAGCAATTGGGAAGAATATATATAATTTTCCAAGATAATAAAAGATTGAATAAACTTAGCCAAGTGCATATGTTCTGGTTGGAGGGTACTTTTGTGCACAAACCATCATCCAATCCATCGATCGATCATTCTACTCCCGATCACATCTATATATATATAGGACAGTTAATTTGTGTGAATATAAAGGGGTGCAAACCTTTTGACATGTATGAATAGAGAAGGGGTCTTATACATGTAATTTCTGCTTGTTAATTAACCTTTTTACCAGAAACTAATAGGCATTGGAAAAAAAATTTTCTGATGTCTTTTTAGGGGATATCTACCAAATGAATACTTTTACGGAAAAAGTACTATTTTCCCCCTTTAATTTGTAGCGTTTGGACGTTTTGTCCATTGAATTTTAATTTTGGGACATTTTGCCCCCTCAGCCTAACGGCACCGCCAAGACTAACGGCACGTCAGCGGTTTTGTCCGACATGGCAATGCCACATGGGTCGGGTTGGTCTGACGTGGCATTGCCACGTCAGCGTCTTGACAGTACCGTTAGTCTGAGGGGACAAAACGTCCCAAATTGAAATTCAGGGGGCAAAATGTCCAAAATTGAAGTTTAAAGGGCAAAACGTCCAAACACTACAAATTAAGGGGGGAAAAAGGGTATTAAGTCATATTTTTACATATATGGTTTATGGTATGAACTATTCATATGAATAAGGCTTCCCAATAGAGAATGGGACTAGCAGCAAAAACCCCCATACTTGTATGGTGATTTTTGTAGCTGATCATATAAGTTGTTTTATCCAAATGTCAATGTCAAAGTTTGCTAATTTGTAATTTGTGAGAGAGATATCAGTTTTGACAATATGATGTTAATTAGCTTAATTAATTATAGTAATGATATACATGGTGGTATTTGAATTAAGAAGCCCTTTCAAACTAGTCATTTATTAGACACACCAACAATGATAAGATAGGGAAAAAAAATCTTTAAATACATATGGAAAATTCATCAATAAATTAGAAGATTTACTAGTGGAAAATTTTGGCAAAGAGATTCGTTGTCTGGCCATCACCATCTTTATAATAATTTAACTTATTATTACAAGGTGACATCATGCAATAAGATGTAAAGATTTTATGTGGTTCAAAGCTATATAGTCCAAAAAATTAAAGGGATATTCATATACATATATAGGACAGTGATGAAAATGAGGAGTAATAAAGCCATTTTAGGCTCACGGATCATCTCTAGAATGTTGACAAGAAGAAACAATTCCAGTAAAATACTTGCCTTCCAGCTAGAAACTGAGTAATAGGGAACTAAAAAATGTCCTGTTTATTCAACAAGACATGCAAATATAGACACATATATATCGATGAACCGGTTCCAAAAAAGAACAGAAAAGAAAAGCATGTACGTTAAATTTTCGTGGTACTATCTGAACTTTTTCTCTTCTAAATAGGAAGAGGCTGGAGCCATGCATGTTTATTAAGTGATAAACATTAATCTTAGAAGATTGTAATAATAAAGTAAAGTGTTTTCTCTGTATTTTACTTTTGAAGCAAGTAAAGTGTTAGGAGAAGCCCTAGCTAAGTATAATCCAAAAGATTTTGTCATGTAAATGATCACATCGAAAGGCTTTCCTGGGAATGTTTATATTGGCAATTTCTCTTGTCTCTAATCACTGAAAGCTAGCAAGCACTTTATGGGAATTACACAGTAATTATACGTACTCAAATGCTAAGAAAAGCATGCATGTGCTCATCACTTGTACACGGAGGAGCTAGATGTCAGTCTGAGTTTAAATCTTAAAAGATTTAGCTTTGGCCTAATGGTTAAGATCTCAAAAATTCATCCAGAGGACAGGGGTCCTTGCCCTCCCTGATTCCCCCTCTCCCTTTAATTGTAATGTTCTAAATGTACCCAAAAAGAATCTTAAAAGATTTATTGGTAGTGTCTATAAGTCCAATAAACTCAACCAGAAAAAAGAATTTGTAACTTGTACCCCTTCCCCAACAAACAAACCCAGTGAAATCTCATTACAATTCAAATAAATCTCTATACCCAAACATCTAAATGGGAATTCAACCCAAACTAGAAACTATACCATAAATAAATAAACTACATACCTACCAAATAAACAAACAAATTACAAACAAAATCTCAATTACATACCTACCAAATAAACAAACAAATTACAAACAAAATCTCATTACAATTCAAATAAATCTCTATACCCAAACATCTAAATGAGAATTCAACCCAAACTAGAAACTATACCATAAATAAATAAACTACATACCTACCAAATAAACAAACAAATTACAAACAAACTCACATTACGTGAGAGTTGAATCTAAGACCTCTTGGTCTAGGTAGACTGAAACTAAGAGTCTAGTACTCTACCAGTAGGCCAAATGCCTGATGGCGTGGACCTAAATATAATAAGTTAATAACAACTCTAAATTTATATATTCTGCCAACTTTACTCTTTATTTTGGTGTAATCATCATTTTAACAACTTACGACTGATTAATTAATTATGTTCAAATTAGGTCAATGTAGAACTCTTCCGGCGGTGTGTTTTTTTTTTCATTTGAAGTATATCAATTCTTAATAATGAAGAGGTGCTATGGTGTAGGCCCATTATTGGTTGCTGCAAGTTTAAGTCCAAAATCTGTCTCTTTAGCCCATTAGACAGAATAAACCCGTCCATTAAGCCCAACGCACAACCCATTGATCCATGCCCATACTTGTTCTTGAATTTTGCAAAATCAACCCACTATTGTCCCACCAAAAAATCCATTTGAGCTGCTAATTGCTATGCATCCATCACATCAGTTATACTTATATGGAGATGGGACATGGATTTTTTTTGTTAGAAAAGTTTAGGTGAGACTTGAGAGGAGCTATACTATAGACCGACTCGAATCTTAAACCTTTCAAATATTAGATGTTGAAAACATTTCCAACTCAATTAACTGGGTTTAAATGATGATATTTAAGAATTAATACCTCACCCTTTGCTTAAGAAAGGTTCAATTAGGCTACCTAAACACACTGTAAGGAGTTGCCTACTCGACATCTTATTTTATGTGCCAAAAGAATTCGGTATTTCAAAGTAAAACCTTCAATTTATTAGTAAAAAGTATTTGGTGAATTTATTATTATTAATTTACTAAAACGACATAAAACTTTTTTTTCCCTTCTTTTTGACATCAATGACATAAAACTTCTTAGTTAGAACTTAGAACCATCTAACTGCGAAGTAAGGTCATTCTAATTATCAATCTGAGATGGACTGACAAGTTAGTTTCAACCTCAAATTTACTTTCCCCAGAAAAACATAAAAGTACAGAGAAAGTAAGAATTTAATTTTCCCATGTTCATATTTAGGAGCCAAAGACAGAGACAAAAAAGAAGGAAAAAAAATAAATTTAATTTAAATAATAATAATTTAAGAAAATAAAGAAAATGCCCTTTGTTACTTAGTAGCCTTATCACAAATCCAAGGGGAAAAAAAGGGAGAAAAAATCGACAGGCGGAAAATCAGCCACACATGATATTGCATTACCCACAATATATGTCCAGACTCCGAGGCCCCAGTTTCTTTTAGCTTTGCCCGTCACCCGTAAGCACAACCTCTCAATTTTATCTTTTTTTATTTTTTCCAAACTCCCTGAAACAAAGAGGTAAGCTTTTCTGTTTCTGGGTTTCTTTTCTTTTCCTCTTTTCTGTTTCTTTTTCATTGTAATTCAGATGAGCAAGTTCAGTTTATCATGCTAATAGTTTTAGGAACAATGCCTTCTTCTTCATTAGCTTCCCTTGTTAATTTGGGAACCCTTAATGCTACTTTCATTAATTATTGCTCTGAACCCATTTCATCATCATATTATTCTTGTATTAGAAGAGTTTCATTGTCTAAAAGGAGTTTTAGTGGCAAATGTAAATGTAAATACTCTGTGGCAGCCACTGATTTTGTTGCTGAAGCAACCAATGCTTCTTCCTCTTCTTATAAAGATAATGATGCTGAAATTGTTCTTAGACCTGCCCCTAAGCCGGTTTTAAAGTCCGAAGGGGCGAAAAACAATAATAATTTGTCTTGGAAAAATGGAGAGAGTGAGAGTGATGATGAAGAGGAAAAAGAAAATGAGAGGAATAAAGTGATTGAGTCTTTGGGTGAAGTATTGGAGAAAGCTGAGAAGTTGGAGACTTCTAAGGTTAATGTTAATGCGAATGTAAATAAGGCGAAAGCGAGTGGTGGTAGTAATTCAGGGGGTGCTGGTGGTCGTGGTAAAAAGACTAAGACTTTGAAAAGTGTATGGAGGAAAGGGGATAATGTTGGGACTGTGCAAAGGGTTGTCAAAGAGTCTGCTAAGGTTAATAATAATAATAACAGAGGAGGGGGAGTAGGAGGAGGAGAGGGGAAGGTGGAGTCCCAAGTTGGGACTGGTGGTGCGCCTTTGAGACCGCCACAACCACCTTTAAGACCTCAACCAAAGTTACAAGCTAAGCCATCGGTGGCACCTCCCCCTAAGGTAAAGAAGCCAGTTATTTTAAAAGATGTCGGAGCAGCTCGTAAGCCGGCAGTTGCTGATGAGGCTGATTCAGATGGGAAGAGTACAGAAAGAAAGCCCATTTTGATTGATAAATTTTCATCGAAGAAGCCTGTGGTAGACCCTCTCATTGCACAAGCTGTATTAGCCCCTACAAAGCCAGCGAAGGGGCCTGCTCCTGGGAAGTTTAAGGATGATTACCGCAAGAAAAATATTTCTGCTGGAGGTCCAAGGAGGCGCTATAACAATGATATGGAAATTCCAGATGAAGAGACATCAGAATTGAATGTAGCAATACCTGGTGCGGCAAGGAAAGGGAGGAAATGGAGTAAAGCTAGACGGAAGGCAGCCAGACTCCAGGCTGCCAAAGATGCAGCGCCTGTTAAAGTAGAAATATTGGAGGTTGAAGAAAAAGGCATGTCAGTAGAGGACTTAGCCTATAACTTGGCTATTATTGAAGGGGAAATTATTGGATATCTCTACTCTAAGGGGATCAAGCTAGATGGAGTGCAGACTTTGGATAAAGACATAGTAAAGATGGTTTGCAAGGAGTATGAGGTAGAAGTCATAGATGTTGACCCTGTTAAGGTTGAAGAAATGGCAAAAAAGAAGGAAATTCTTGATGAGGATGACCTAGACAAGCTACAGGACAGACCTCCTGTTCTCACTATAATGGGTCATGTCGACCATGGAAAGGTTAGGCATATTCTTTTTCATATAGAATTTATCATGTTCTTTTTACTTCAATTTAAATTAAGAAGGAAGAAACTTATCCGAAAGGCTAGTCCTGACTGTGTATTTTGGTGAAATATGCTTTGCAGACAACTCTTCTGGATGTTATTCGAAAGAGCAAGGTGCGTGGAAACTTGATTAGTCTACTACTTATGAGTTATGAATTTATTGAATCTGAAATTAATAGAAACTCTCAGGTCATAGGATTTACTTGTTCTGGGTGAACTTTTATTTCCTTTCCTTTTTACATTTCTAAGCATTGTGCTTGTGATAGAATGATCATCTGCACTAAAATACTTGATCATTGAGTTTACTCATACTCAAAGCTTTTCAAGTTACTAACTTGCAATTCATTCACATGATCAAACTGTAGCCTGACTGCTTGATACTTATAGGTGGCTGCCTCAGAAGCAGGTGGTATAACACAAGGAATTGGAGCATATAAGGTTCTAGTACCAGTCGACGGCAAGACTCAACCATGTGTTTTTCTTGATACTCCTGGGCATGAGGTAAAATAATCACTAGGAACTTTCAACTTCATATTTTTGTAAACTAGGAATTAGTTTTTATCTCTCTCAGTTTGTTGTTGTTGCTTCAGGAATTGATAACCTCTCATTGTTATGCTGTTATAGAGTCAATTCTAGAATCTCTCGTGTAACTTGCTTCCAATGTCTTGCCCTTAGATGATACTGTTATATCTGTCCGTGTAGGCATTTGGGGCAATGAGAGCTCGTGGTGCGCGGGTGACAGACATTGCAATCATTGTGGTGGCTGCTGATGATGGGATCCGTCCACAAACAAATGAAGCCATAGCCCACGCCAAAGCAGCTGGAGTACCAATTGTCATTGCTATAAATAAGGTGTGTTTGTAATGTCATTTTCTGTTATATAACAATCAGAAAGCAAATCTATAGCTCCAGGAAAATTATGGTGCTTGGGAATTCTCTAAACGTTAGCATTGATGTGTTACTACTATTGTTGATTCCTCTGTGACAGATAGATAAAGATGGAGCTAACCCAGAAAGAGTCATGCAAGAGCTTTCTTCAATTGGTCTGATGCCGGAAGACTGGGGTGGTGACACCCCTATGGTTCAGGTTTTATCTTTAATGATGTTTCATATATGCATCTTCTATGTCGATTCATGTGCTTTACGGAAGCTTATCTTTTTGCATCTCCCATTACAGATTAGTGCTCTCAAGCGACAGAATATAGATGACCTATTGGAGACTGTTATGCTTGTTGCTGAGGTGAGTACCATTGTTGGCTTTCCTGCTTCTTGACCATTTGCTTTGAATTTGTTCCTGTACCAAGCATGTATAATCTTGCATTGTATTACCTTTTGGCTGTCAAAATATACAGCAGGGCCAGGGTGTTCTTCCTTCTTACCTTTCAAGTTTTCAATCATAATCTATTTACGTTGTTGTTGACTGTTCTACTTAAAATAGCAACTTGAGATGTATATCTCTCAAGGATTAAACTTTTTTTTTTTAGATTCTACTAACTGGAGCAATTAATGGTATCACTAGGCACTTTTTGTAGCAAAACATTTGGAGCAACAAAAACTTTTCAGTAATGCCTAAATATTCAATATGATTTTAGTTCTCTCTCTCTCTCTCT